>DWME01001894.1:0-22739 GCA_018244795.1 Parelbella ahira ahira
TTAAACCTGTCACTCCGTGGGTCCTGGATTCAACGACACAGTGTGCCCTTGTTTATAAAAAAATATGTGTTTTAAAATTAAGTATCACTTGCTATAACGGTGAAGGAACACGTAAAAAATTCTCATTATGAGCAGAGACCCGTGTTCTAATAGAGGAATGATGATACATAATACCCATGTATGTTCCCAAAGGAATATGCAGTGGAGTGTATTACACTTTGTTTGGTAGTAGCAGAGTATATATAGCAGATTATATACAGAAAGAAGATACAGTCATCGCGTTCGCATCGCACGTGTTGATATAAAATCACTCAATCAAATTAAGGCAAAATAAATTCCATAGTTTTTGCGAGACGGACAATCTGACAATCATTCCATGAGACAGATTTTTTCTTCGTTATTGCTCTGATACACGCAAATATAGTATTCCATATGTACATACATATATGTATTTCGTGTATTTGACAGCTGACAACGCTGTTATAATTTGAATCATATATTGAAATCAATACATTAACAGGCAAAAAGAATACTTTTCACCTTTTTTCGACTCAATATAATTGATCGATTTTCAATTGAACAAGATTTCGAATAAATCAAAACGATATAAATCCGTTTAGAAAATAATAACTTTGAACAAATAGAGGATCTAGTCGAATGGAAAAATCAATTAACATAGTAATCGATTACCAAGACTTAACTTCTATGAAGGGCCCATGTATATATGCATGCTTTGCAAAGTAATTAACTCATCAATTTACAATGAAATCGAACTCATTAATACATAATGCGTAATTATTAGCAATTTATTTAAGCATTAGCAATTAATTTAAATACATTGTGGCGTTCTTATGAACACAGGTTGATCTCAACTGTGGTCTCAACATTATTTTTATAAGCTACATATCAGAATTAACATAATTTTTATTAACAAATATGCCTTTTTTTGGAGATTTCCATAAGAGTCCGAGAAGACTCCTAAACCGGCGTACAAGCACGAAGATAGTGACGAACGTGGAGGAAGCACTGCCGGTCCGTAAGAATAGAGATCGGTGGTTTCTGCCTACTTAGGTACATATATTAATAATAATCTGACCACGATTGATCTAATTAACATCTGCGGAGTTTCATAATGAAAAATACGACAGTATAACATGTAAAACGCAATGAAACCACAGTTAAATATAAAGCAGATTGTTCACAATCCGAGATACGAATGATACGACGAGCACCGCAAGACGCGACGGAGAATATTGCGACATTATATTGCTTTCGTGGGTTGTAATATTCATATTTAGGTTTAATTAGAATCTAGTAATATTACCCCTATCATTCGAACGGAAACGAGTTTCATCCAACGGATGTAACTTTTTGGAATATCGCAAAATACAACAAATTACAGTTTAAAAAAAAAGAAAGCATCGAAAATAATAATACAATGTATACCTACATTGTGGTCAACAGCGGAAAGACAACCAATACTTCGGCAATCCTTAATTTCTTGAATATTTATAAAATAATAATATAGTAATTGCCAAAAGAGTTATATTTAATATTATGTTAAATGTAACTTATATATTATTTGCTATTTTTACAAAAGCGCGTAGTGTTTGATACCAGCTGTCGAAAGAACCTCACATTTTAGTTTTTAGCGTGGTGAATGGTTTTAATCCTTCTTACTCTAAGAGAAGGTACGTATACAACAGTAGAACACTGAAAGGTTTAATAGTGATGATATTATGATATTGGTAAACTCAATGTACGTATGAGGACTAGGCTAAAAGAGAAGCGTTGTGTTATATCAGTTTTAGGTCTGATCAAACATATGAGGAAATAGTAATATGGTATAATATGTACATTGTAGGGAAACAACAATGAACAACAGTAGTTTTCAACCGTTTAAAGCAAAAGTCAATGTAAACTTAAAGGTTTACCCATTTTTCATAATAGCACGTAAGATATATAGATGGTAAGGAGATATCTTCGGGGTAGGTACCTCATCTCAAAATCTCCACTATGGCCTAATGGATAGTTATGACACAAGACGATGTCACTACTACAAAACCCATTCATCGACGACTCGACACAAGACTCCGTTTCCCTTTCACGTGATTGTGATTGTCTGAGACGGAAAGTATGTTTAAATATAGAACAGAAATCTATTCAGATAGAGAGCTATTGGAAAAAGCGGACATATCAAAGAACTCACGAATGTGTTTAGTTGTTTTTTTTTATATTTTTGATATTTTAATAAGCTTTGATGGGTATAAATATAAACATATATAGAGTGACGCCGATTTCTTATAAGTGTAGGCACAAACTAACAATTTTCACCTGCTACGACCGTTGCAAGCTTCTTTCATCTCTCTTCTCCAACATGTTCGATTTGATCAAAAAGTTCGTCCTACGTAGTTAATATACGTACATATGTACATAGTACGTTTTAATAAGTAACGTCAGAAGTTATGGCAGTAAAGCTTTTAAATATAATAAGTTTTTGGCAGCGCCGAGTGCAAGTATCAAATATAAAGCAGTCAATACATATTTGTATATTAAGCAGATTTTTTAAACAATACTTCATGATCCAATGCTATAGCAATAGAGGATGAGAGCCGACATTGAACGGGAGGCAGTCGTTGACATTTTTTGTGGTTTCGAAACAATCAAGAAAGTATTCACCGACAGTCGACTTAACCGCAACAAAATAGCTTGCTAGTGGGAGGATAATATAGATCTGCAGTTTGTTCGTATCTTAAGATTTTACCAAACACCCTTTCTTTACTACTTCAGCAACAATATAACAGTTTTATCCCTTCGCCCTCTTTCTTCCTTTTTCTGCGTTATGCTGAACCGTTTGAACCAGTTAAGGTAGCCTCACCTGTAATACTGTGTAACGACTTCCTGGGTCATGTTCTTAGTGGCGTCGGGCTCCTCGACACGCGCGAGACCGAAATCGCAGATTTTCAGTACGCAGTTGCTGTTCACTAGGAGGTTGCCGGGCTTGATGTCGCGGTGCAGGATCCGGGCTGAGTGAAGGTACTTCAAACCTGGGACAGAGAAAAATGAATATAAAAATTTTAATCCATTCTTATTTTGTTTGTTTTATTAACATTGTTATAAATATTCTATTTGTCAAACATAGATTTACTCTATCTAATAATGTCTATCTAACGTTCTATAGATATTATACCAATTTTCTTTCTATTATGTAATACTATACTATAGTGGGAGTGTACTATACAACTCTGCCTATCCCTTCGGGGATTACAGGCGCGATGTTACGTTTTTTATATAGTAACTCTTGTAATGATTCTTCAGTAGAATCTAGACTACCACACTTTTCATGCAGACTGACACCAGGTCAACACATTTACAACAAACATACGATGACCGAACCAGTACATTAAAACAAGTCCCATTAGAAAATATCCCAACATAATACAGAGAAAACATGTAATGAAAAAAATTGAATTACGAATATACGAATGACCAACATTTTATAATTTTTATTCAAACATACGACCAAAAAGAGTACAGAAAACAAAATTCCCTCGCGTGTACCTATATATTTATGTCAACGGATAAAATATTTATCGTCAAACAAATAGAACGGCGAAATTCGTTACGAATTAAACGCAAAATCCCATACAAATCGTACGTGTTTACGTAACAATCCAACGGGCTAAGTTTATTTGTCGATTTTGATTTGATCTGTTTGTTGTGTCTTAATAAGACTTTTAAATGGGGCCCTGTCCAATCCGTGCTATCTGACATTTCATAATGAACATCCAATACATTGTATTCTATGTTGACGGTATCTCTCACGGGCGGGTATGTCAAACATTCACATGTTAAATAAGGAATACCTTCCTTTATTTAACGAATGATAAATTTATATCGTATTCCCAATGCTAAGTGGCTTATCATCTTTTCAGTGTATATGATTACAGTGTTTCAGTTCAGTGACTTATCGTCATATATGGCGATGCGAGACATTATGCACCACGTTATTGAAATTGTATAATATAAACTCCGAAATTATAGCGAAAAAAGTACAACTATTAAAAATTCTTTTTTATAAGTATTTATAGATACTATCATTAGGCTTTAACCACCGTGTTATATACATATTATCCACTGATTTCAGTAGTCTATTACTGCAAAATATTCTTGAACGGAACATAAAAGTAGTGAATAACAAAAAGAACAAATATATGACGCTCGTGTTAACAAAACTTTCCTATTTTCATTTAGCCCATCGCTCCTACCCGAGAGTGTTAGTTATTCATTAGGCGTTGGATTCAGTACAACAGCAAACATGTTATTCTAAGGGGCAGTGGGATACAGATACAATAGCCAGCTGTTTAGAAATATAAACAACGACTTTTTGATCGTGTCCTGGCTTTAAGACGTCTGAGCGGTGACTTTATGACCGTACGTGTGCGTTTATCGATAACCAATAGGGGTGGGATAATAATTCGCACATTCTGCGACGCCGCAAGTTCGAAAGTATTAAAGCATAAAACTGGCACCGTTGGGAAATTAACGTGGACCGAGCGACGCGAAAGCCGACGTGACGTCACGAGTGTACCGCAATCAACGTAACCAACCCTACGGAGCACCAGACGCGTTCTGGTTCAACGGAATGACGCCCTTAAACCTCACTGGGACGGTTATAAATTCGCAGCTCATAAACATAATTATTGGATTTAGGAGTATAAGTCCCCAAAAATGAGACATCAATGTCGAAGATATACACCGAGAAAATTATCACCCTCATATTGGTTTAAAAAAGTAGTTTCAATTATAAATGGTTATAGGTTTGTGTGTGAGTCAGTGACTTGTTTTTTAATAACAGTAGCCTCGCTTTTGCCTACAACATCAACAGATGATAGCCAAAATGTAGCCAAGTTTATCGCACGCTTGCTTAGAAAGCGCCTATTCACTCTTATCTCGAATAATTCACGATACATCATAATGTCATAGGCGGTCGGCACTCAGCACCACCCTCCACTTCCAAAGTATTGCAAACTGTCTGATACGTACGAAGCTCGACACGTTCCGCCCTGGCGGGAGTTCGCCGAAGACTTTCCTTATCAAGTTTCAAAAGAGTGTCTTGCCGCGATCACATCACTCAGCGCCTAAGCAGTTTACGAAACGAGCCTTATATTAACTGTGGATATATAAGAGTTAAAACTCTTCATAGCAAAGTTAAATGAGCTTTGCTAGATTAAACGTTAGCCTATTATAAAATGAAAGAGACGAGTTCGTTAAAAAATAGTTTACATCTGCAAATACGAGACAAAAAGTAACCGTAAACAGTAGGTACATTGTCTGTGAGGTACCCACCTAATGTTGCAATTACGCTCTAGTTATAAACTGCAAATGTAGTTAAAATGCGGTAATGCATTACATACTGTTTGTTAAAAAAGGAAAAAAAAACATTTCACTCGTTATTTCCATTAGTTGGATTTGACCGCGGGTCGTCAACCGGCGCGCGACCGACCGCGACGTGAACACCGCTAGTCCTTGCGCTCCTCGCATTAAAAGGCTGCGTTAATAATTTGACGCGTATAATTAACAAGGGCCTTCATCAATATAATATAACTTTTAACAACAGTATTCAAAAATTTGCATGACAATCGCACGGAATTTGTGAGGACCATACGAACATAAGTTACCCACCAACATTATTGATAGAATTGATATTTGTACAATGTGCTCGAGGTATCAAAATGCCAAAATATCAGAATTTCGTATATATACAGTAAAACTGTTAAAATACAGCACACATACATAGATACACGCAGTAAATCGATGTGAACTGTTCCCCGTTGGAACGGTCGTGCGCACACTAGCGAGTCACTGTCCCACGGAGTTGCTGGTTTCTGACAGATGTAGTTGGTTTCAATTAACGCCCGCACTCCAACGCGGACCGTTAGGGTAACAGTGCACCCAAATGGAACGTGTATGTATGCCCGCTAACCTCGTGGACCGAACAATGTGAAGTGGTGTAAAGAGAGCTAGCATTGTTGAGCCCCTTTCGTATACGTTAGAAATTTTGAATGAACGCCATCTTGAATTTATTACGCACAATGTACCCCCAATTTATTGTGCTTGCATTACTTAGCCCCACATAGATACACTTCCAAATTTAGTTTTTACTGTTTACTACAAAGGCACACAAACAAATTTAGCACACGATAATGTTTTTATCAGTGCATGCAATTAATGAATATGGAAAACGAGCTCCATTTTATTAAAGGTGGCTTGCGTCAACCCCGCAAGGACAATAAAGGTCACATAAATAAAAGCAATTTTGATTTAAATAATTGAATTACTGACCGGCCAACCGTCGCAAACGTTCTCCACGATGTTGGTGGTACTTAGTTTAAAGGCGAAAAACATAACTATAAAGATATATTACGTAATAGTTAGTATTTGTTTACTCGCGTATTTATGCAGTTTTCTTCTGCCGAAGAAGAATACGCAACACCTCTTTTCTATTTTCGCTGTACGTCCTATCTGATAGTACTTTAAAAAAAAATTATAACAATGATTAACCTAAAGCCTTTTTTTAAAGGACCAGGTCATGCATAACTTGAGTACTTGCGGATGAGCATGGCAGTGCATCCAGACGAGGATCGAACCTCTTGGAGAATGTTACTGGTTGGTTTCAACCGGGATCACGTCCTCCGCAATGAGTATATTTCCTTAAGAATCACATGTTTCTTAAGGAAATATACTGCGTTATTATCGTGAACATAATTATTACTATTATTATTTTATTATCGTGAACGTCTATGGTCATTCGAAGTTCTGATGATTCATCAGTCATGTCTGTAACAAATCTCCCTGTATGAAATATACATACATATAGGTATGCCAGAGTCCCCCGCCCCCGCACTGAAATAGGAAACCTGTCTGACCAGGATATATTTGGCGACTTCCCAGCTTAAACGTATTTACGATTACCGTCAAAAATAAACACCTATAAATTCTTTTACATGGTATAAAACATTTAACACTTGGATTATATCAAAAAAACAACTAACAGCAACCTTACGATAACGATGACTTATTAACGTACCTTTTTTATGTGTTGTGTTGTATATATTATTCTGTTAATTAATGCGTTTCTTTTTTCAATCGTTTTAATCAGCAGTAACCAAACAAATAAATAAATGAATAAATTTTTAATATTTCCGAGATTTACGTCCTCATAGTAGTGTAAACGGGGCATACATCCCCTTGTACTGTACTTTAAAACAAAATACATGGATGAATTAAAAAGGATAAAAACTTCTTTGACACAAAAGATTTTCGGAAGTTATCTCGGTGTGGTGTACACGACTGTTGGTGTCAGTCAAAACACGAGACGTGTGCCTGACACGGACAATTTAGCAGAACTCACGTCAAGATAACACCGCACACATCGTTCACAGAGCGAGTCGCGAGAGCGTTTCGCGAATGTAAAGAAAAAATATCGCATCAAATGTTATAGTTTGAATTCCGCTTTAAGAAAAAACATATAAATTTATTAGATATGTTTCAATAAGTTTACGCAGGTTAAATATCATATTATATTAAGTTTTCAAATGCTGGAGAAATGAATTCAATTTCAAATGTTTGAACGTTTGTAAGAAATGTACACAAATTTATATCCCGATTAATGCAAGAATTCTGTTCAAAGTTTTGATGATGAACTTTGGTTAATGTTTTATGACATTTCTTCATACACTTTAAATGTATCTATAGAATTTCATTTCTTTTCTCCATCTTGCTCATATTCGTTTCAAACTTCAGACCGGGACTGTACATAAACGTCTAACAAAATACACGCAGTGTCCTGACGCGAAGGATCCAGCAACGCGCACATCAAGATAACCCGTAACGGGAGCGTTTGTTACGACGACATTTCAAAAGTTCACAAAAAGAGACCCGGTTACGTCACATCGTTATTTCCGACGCCCTTATCCCCGGCAATTTCTTTTATAAAGAATACGTGTCAGATATGTTAAAAAATATAATAAAATTGGGTTTACAGAATCCTGTAAGAAAACTTGCGTACATACGTTTATTTTTGATGCAACGCGAAGTGATTTTTTACTTTTATATGATTTTACTGTAAGCCAAATAACAATATAAAGATACTGGTAAACGGGTAAAACATAGCAATTTGTCATATTTCACCAAGTTTTTCGGTTTACGCGCGCTATTTTAGATTTCGTAAAAATATTCCTTATGTGCATATGTATCTACTTGTTACATTATGGCAAATCAGACTTAACTGACAGTTGCGTTTTGACGGTTTTCGCAACATTTACTTACTCGAACTATTTAAATTATAAATTGCATAAAACTAAATTTCAATTTTATCTCACTAATAACTCTTATTGTTACCACTAATCTCTCATTTGTTAGAAATTTATACTTCATTCGTGTCTATGGTTATTCAGGAGTTATTGTTTTATTTGTCATTAATTTACTAATTTCTTGTTATTCCTATAAATATTCTATGAATATAACATTTAACTTAATTGACTGGCGAGTTGGTGCAGTGGTTAGATAACCTAACTGTTGCGCCGGGGTCGTGAGTTCGATTCTCATACAGCATAAATATTTGTGTGCGTGGCACAAGTATTTGCTCTGAGTCGTAGTGTAAAAATATGTATATAAGTATATATCTATATGCAGGTATATATGTAATTTATCAGCTGTCTGGTCACCATCACACAAGCTCTCTTTATGCGTAGTTTGGGATCAGATGCCCGTGTTTGGAGATGACCCAAGATATAAAAAAATATTGGTGCTTGGTAATAAAGCTTCGTAGGTATTGATTAATAAAATGGACTTGTAATTTAATTAGGCCGTTGAATAGAACGCGCCATTAAGAATGGTGCTGTTTAGTATGCGGGGCTTGACGGCGGTCGAGTTAATTTTTAAATTTCTTTCAGGAGCGATGCCGGTGAAGAATATTGTAAGCGACGATTTATCACAATAAATCCCCGAGTAGCTTACACTGAGGTCTGGCGGGATTCAGTGGGGAAAATAACGAGCTGAAGAAAATGGTGGCTCGTAAATTTGTAAAGAGTGTTCTGACTGGATAACGGCAAAGAAAACTAGTAAACTAAGGATATATTTGAAAAACTGCACGTTATGTTAAGAATGATCTATTAAAAAAAATGTCAAAACTTATTAGATCAGAGATAATTAGATGGCAAAAATGCACAGCCGCGAACTAATAGAAAAAAATAATATGACACAATAAGTGGATGGAGACTAATCTACACAAAAAAACCTGGATTATGATTAATGAGCAATTGGGGCGTGGGCGGTAGTACCTCTACCATCAATTCTTCCACTATATACGCTATAGGTAGATATAATTAGGTAGTTCCGTGTGGTGTAGTGCAGACAGCCGCCATCGCATTTCCATAATTCTGCTCGTTACAACGAAGCAAGCTTCGATGATATCTCTCCGCGTCGTTGGATAAACATAATTATTCGTAATTGAAACCTCGCGCATATTGGCTAACTTTGACCGAAATTTTCACAGGCAGACGAAGCAAGCGCATAGTTTATTCGAAACCTAACATGTATAGGAATTTTCGAAATGTTTGCAACATTTGAATATCGCAAGAACATTTCGAAATCCGACGGATACTGTTAAACACTAATTAAAGGCGGTCGTTTTATTGTGTAACAGTAAACGGAGTCATCATACTTCTTTTGCGATGAGGATTGTGCTTCAAGTTTGTGAAACTCGACATGAGAGAGACGGCAACATATCATCTATTCATTTAACCTATGTATACAATGTACGTATTCATCGAATTCATCTGAACGGGTAAAAAAGATTTGGCTCCACGTTTCGGTTTTATGCGCTAATCTCCGGCCTAGATTTATATAAAGCTGAAATTAGAACTATGTTCCTTGGATATATAGGGTATCTTTTGTCAAAAAATCTCCACATAGCAGAAGATCAGCTTATGGTGAAAACGAACTTTGCACGATATATATTGACGTAATTTCTTTTTTATTTATTTATTTATATCCTTCACATCTATCCTTACAGGTCTAACCTATTCAACACCATATATCTGTATGTATACTTGTTCCTTGCGTACAGTTTAAATAGATCTTAGTTTCATATGCCAATTGTAACAAAAAATTAATCGTGAGTGTCTACTTCCCTCCTCTGTCTACTCCTTCATGGAAATACAGGGGTGATAATATTTTATATTATGTAATTTCTTATGATAATAAATTTATCATATTCAATGAATGATATAGATGACGCTAATGCTAACCAGATAGTTGACAGGGACCTATGAAAACAATATGTACACATGTTTGCTAAGCCCCACCAATGTAGGTATAACATTTGTACTGATTTTTTTTGCTCATTTTAAATATTACTTTTCTATATCCGAATTTCCGCCGGTACAATGCGAACCGAATTTAATTGTTTTTTTTCTTACCATGCGAACCGGCCACAATCATTACACATTTAAGTATCGTATCTATATTTTAATCGGTACATTGCTGGTCCGTTTGAGAATTTTTCTTTTCAAAATTTTCTATATCTGAATTATATAATTCCAATTACGTTAAACGACAAGATGTTCCTATACTATAGATCAATACGGCAGAACGGCCTAGGGCCACGCACGGCATACATTATTGATAACGCGCTCCGCGCGGGCGACATTAGCATCCAGCTTATACACAGATATGTACAAACACATACAAACATTTATACACAAACACATACATACGAAGCCAGAACCGTGCTCAGCTGTGTCGTTAGGTAATTTCGCGTAGACATTGTCGATACGAAACATTTTCGAAGAGAATTTTTTTTTAGAGAATGACTACTTTTCGACCAGTAGCATAGTGTAGGGGTACGAAATCAAGCATGGATACAATTAGTATCTAATATTACCAAAGGTACCAGGTTCCTACTTGTTTTTCCATTTAACAAAAATATGTTTGGCGAAATGTAGGTCGTCGCATCTGTTATTCCGTCATAGACTATAGACTAAAACGGTTTACTGCAAGCAATTCGAGTCCATTATTATGAGCCTAGATATCAGCGATTCTAATATTTGTAAAACAGAGCGTAAATGACTCTTTCTTTAATATATAAGAATTTCTTGCTATTTAGTTTAATATCCGCCAGTCAACTCGCATACCTAATTGCTTCTGAAACCATTAGCATGTCCATCATTCTGCATCAAGTGTAGCATCTAGTTTCATCTGGCGCCCAGAAAGTTTTTAATTAAATGTCAAAGGCGCCGGGACGCTTAACGACAGCATTTTTTCCAGCTTGACTCGGAGAAGAATCCTCGCGGAGCGCGAACAGTCACGGAAAAGTAATAATGGTAAATCTGTAAAATAGGCCTTTATTGTATCTGTCATCACAGTAAGAAAAGTGCAAAGGCTGGGGTTACCATGTCCGTATTGAAGAGTTTTCCAACCTTCCATTTTCTATTATAACACTTTGGCTCTGTACCGTTTACGGAGAGCTCTTAGTCCTATAGATTGTAATGTAATGCGCATCTGTCATCATATAAGAGAATAATTTAAACGTTTTCGTATAACATCACCTTCAACCAACTCTGCACGTTAAGCGAACGAGTCTTTCATTTCTGAGTTGCAGTTCGAGAAATGTTGAAGGAAGCAAAAGTTTTGGCGAGCAAACGGAGTGCAGCTCGAGAGCGACGGGCACTCGGGGAGTTTTAATTGATTTACGGCAGGTAGAGAGGGCGGTGAAGGCAAAGGCGCGTCGGGGCTGTCTTCCTCCCAGAGCGGCGTGCCCCTGGGAGCTCCATTCGTTCGCAACCGGAATTTATCGACGCACTGCTAGCACCAAGCCATTACTCGCTCGTGCTCCCTTAGAAAATAGGTTATCCCAACTTACAGTTCATTTTTTCTTGAATATTTAACGGGAAACATAAAGACGAACTAGGTGAACTTTTCACAAGAGATTTTCCATCATAATCCAACAAGCCTTCGGTCCACGCGCGCTCCCAGCTAAATTAAATATTTTCTGCCCAAGTAAAAATAAACGTTAAAAACAAAATTTTCATTATACTAAATAATGAGGTAAACTCATCGGAACTCATCAAAGAGCTGATCCTACGTAGCGAGCATCCACGTAATCCAATTTGCAAATTAAAAGGGTTGCGGCGATTCTCGGATAGAAACCGGAACTGTGCTCATTTAAAACAGACTCAAGGGATGTGTGCACCCTTCCGTTTCTCTGTCCTTAAAAATATTAAAAGAATATGTGAAGTATACAATCATTCATATTAAACTTATTTTACAAAGATTTAGATAAAGCACTAAATGCGCTCCACAATTTCATTCAAAGACAAGCTTCGGTCGCGCACCAAGGGTAGAAAGGATAATGAGTGATCGTTATCAAAGTTTATGAACAAATTTTATCATTCAGAAATTTCTGTTCAGGAAATTCAATAATATTAAATAACAAATTTCATCATAAAGGACAGACACATCTCTACGATTAACCCTTTTTATTATTTCGGTACCTGAGTCTACTGTCAGAATAAAGAGTTAAAACAATAGTCTGCAAGGCTGGGAAAGTGCAGATTGGCAGATTTCAAAAATTTTAAAGAAACATTACGAAAAAGTCTAAAGTATTTGGAGCCTTAAAGCACATGGAACAGTCGATATTTTTCTTTACTGTTACGGCGAGTGAGATCCAATATCAAAACGCTTAACAATTTGTACAGAAAGAAGTTTTCAAGAAAATTCGATCTAAAAAAAACAATCGCTTTGATATTATGAATGTACATATATTATTAAGTATTGAAGATCGTAATATACAACTCGTTAAATAATATCTACATCTCTTTGTCATACAATAGCTGACTTTCACGCGAGGTAACACTTATGGATAATGATAAGATAGAATTTCTACTTTTTTCATTGCTCTAGTTTTACAAATAACGAACATAACACAATGTAAATAAAATAAAACAAATAAACAATTTAAATAAATATATATTACATGCTTTATTCATATTGTAGTAATACGGAAATTCTATTAATGTGTTAAAAAACATGTATATATACAACACTCACCTCTGAGGATCTGGTAGAGGAACACTTTGATGTGGTCGGCGGACAGGTGTTGTGGCGACACGATGATCTTGTGCAGGTCGCTCTGCAGCAGCTCGGTGATGACGTAACTGGTTATGTGCTGGGTTAAGGCTTTATTTGCAGTTGTTACATATGGCCTACAAACATTCCACATAAAACAAATGAATTGAAGTAAATTTATTGAAATAGTAATTTAAATCCACACTACACTTTAATACACTATCTCCAATTTTAGACGTACCTATTCAAGACACTGAAAAGGGAAGACATGTATAGGTACGTAATACCTTCATTTCTTTTATAAATTAAAAAAAGGTTACACCAATCATGCCTTTAACACTATGTCATCGGAGTAATATGGTAAATATGCATAGCCTTAAATTTATTAATGTAGTAGAATATAACGTCTAAGTCGACAATATGCGACTGTTACTTTTAATGGCGCTTTGAATATTTTTTTGGAAAATATGTTTCTAATATAATAATGAATATAATATAATTGAGAGCCACAGACATAACTGTGAGTTACATTAAAACTCTCAAATTTATTAGATATAAAGGGTACATGGAAAACAATTACTTGCGCTATTTTTTCGCAATTTAGTGCCAACAAATCCCAAAAAATTAAATACTAGTAATATTGACAGACATAAAAGATATACCGTGTACCTACATTGAATTGGATACGATCGAATATCAGATTATTGATGATTGTTTGAAAATTCACATTACAACTTCCGGTAATCCATAGACAAGTTACGTCACCACTAAGTGATAACAAGTAAACGTCAACAACAATCAATGGTGTAACATAAAACGTCCTACGGCATGCTGACAACCGACCTCTATCTCATCAGACGGGCCTAACCGAGCTCCGGAAAAAACAGTACAACCAAATAAACATTTATTTTACTTTTAATATCACATTTCAAACTTCGAAGAACCACTATTATTAACAAAATTTGAAAATGGAACAAATTTATTTATGTACAACGACCACAGTAAACAGGGAGCGTAATTCGGACGCCCACGCAAGGGTGCTGCGGGTGAGCCCTTACTTATCTGCGTGCCACAGACAAATCAAAGCCGTTAGTTATTTTAGTACAAATATTGAGCAAAGCGATCTTGTAAGTTATGGGTCTATATGCAAACACAACTCTCAAGTGTAACTAAAACACTTCTGTAGTTTTTAATATGATCAAGGCTATAAATATGAAGTTTCACAAATCCGACTTTCTCCTTATCAATCATTATTTATGCCACAAATAATATCGTTATTTTTTCACATTTATAACTTAGTAAACCCTTAGGTGAGGTTTGTTAATTATTACCACGCTAATAGGTAAAAAATCATACGAGTGGGACTTACTGTTTTGTTGTTTACTGTGCCCATTCTCCTGGGTGTCCTCGATTATCTCGCTTATCGGAGTCTGCGAGCGCCCCCACGCGGCCATTACCAAAATTACAGGACCCCGAGTAATGTAGGCATGTACCCTTACTTTTGTTAGCCTTCATCCATACAGACATGAGCAATTAGATGAAAGTTTGAAACTTGTTTGAACACCTACTATTTTGGGCGTGCTTCAGTATCCCTTTGAGGGCAATTCCGCCCTACGGTCGTAGTACATAAACACCAAGGTCACGTGGATCTAAACCTCCGATTTCATAATGTATTTAATAATGTAGAAAATGACTGCAAATCATTTCCCATCCCTTGTTGGTAGAGATTGTGTGCTAAGCAGCAAACTCTCTTAAGGCGGGACAATATATATATGTATATACATACACATATAAGATATAAATAATATTAAAATTTAAATTTGCCAGCATTATTTCAATAACCAAAATATCATATTAACAGCACACCAACGAATAACATCGTAAGTACTGCCTGTGCCGAAGTACTGTAAATTATGTATCAGGGATTCCTTTAACATTACAAGCACCGTAGTTTTACGAGTAATTAATACAATAGTTTCAGAAAAACAATCTAAAAGGTATGATTTCTTTATCTTCTGTGGTATTTTTACATTATGGAAAGTTCAAGAAAAGTAATTTGTCAAACGGTTTATTTTATAGTTTTGTATGCTGAACGGCAGGCTAACTGTAATACGAATGAACGATTTTGAACGTTTAAGAAATTGTTCCTAACTTGCAGAATATTTTAATGTACATACATGATAGATTTCCAATTCAGCCTTTAACTTTCAGCCTTTAACTTCCTGGGGTCCGAAGTTAAAACTCTGGCCTCTACTTCGTTTCATGAAACGTGCGTTTTAAGATTAAATATCACATACCTTCAACCGACTAACCTTCCGGAACAGGTTATGTATTATGGTAGGTAGGTATGGTCTAAATCCATTCTTGATGACATTTTAGTTTAAAACTGAGCATTTTGGTATGTACCTGGAGCTAGGTGGCTATCTACCTACCTGTGACATCTATCTGGTATAAAATAAAGTCGCTGCGCCGTATGTCGAAATAGCTATTATTTATATGGAGCATTATGCTTGCGCCGTACGAGTAACCGAAGAACGTGTGGTATACCAACGACGGTGTCGAATTTTCATATACGAGTATCACAAACGTACCAATACAATACACAGATCACGTCGGAGATAATCGAGTACAATATACAATAGTTGAGTGTGTGCAATATATAAATGTTTTTGGAATTGTAAGCCATGACGCGATGTGAAACCACAAAGTATTGCAAGGACATGTAGAGTTTCGCCATAATAACCGTGCTTACAGTAACCTATAACTGTACAATTCAATGCTAACGTAACTAGCCTACCTTGCTGAGAATGAGTGAAACGCTTCAAAGTATTTTAGCAAAACCATAGACGTTCATATCGTACCCTAGAATTGTTACGTAGATACATGGGTAGGTTTCTACAGCATCGAAAAAAATATGGTTAAATATGTTTTGTATGTATGTGAAGTATTTAATAGTAAACAATCCTGATATGAAAAGTAAGAGTATTCGTTCTACATCTAAGTAATAATTCCCGAAATAATTTTTCATTTAAAAAATGCACATAAATGTAGTCAATAAAGTATCTTGTTATCATAACAAAAGATCTGCCCAATCTGGAATGAGATAATCGTACGTAAGTTGCCCTAAGAATCTATTACAACTATTAATTAGAAGAATTTCATCAGCAGTCAGCTTCAACATAACTGCAAGCCAAAAATTATTCACGGCATCCCTTACAAACAATTTTCATATTTTTTCTCCCCATTCAGACGGCGACTCAAGGAAGTAGAGTCGATGTAAGCACCCCACCGACGATGCCGCAGCGCGGTCATTATTTACAAAAATCCAGTACAAAATCTAACGTTTTAATAATATTCATTCTTTCTTTTACTGAAATGTTACCGTAACAATATGTAACTGTACATGTAAAGTTAAAAGATATCAATTTCTATCTCATTCTATTTTCGCTATACCTACAGCATTTATCCAAGTTTTAGACAGAGTTTTATCAATGTGATTCGCTCCATATGGAGACCAAACCAAAAAATTACTATTATCGAGCCTTAGCAGTTTCTTCTATTTCTTCCTAATTTCATTCGTAAGATGTGGCACAGACGAATGCACCTACCCACGCACAGGCTTTCCAGTTGTAAATCTACATAAATATGGGGCTGTGCGTCCTACAAACGAACGTAGCGTGGTAATTATTAACGAAAAGGGCCGAGGTTCCAGCCCGTCACAACCCTAGAGTTGCTGAGGCTCGTAACATTGATATAACTACATATATAAACAGAAAAAATTGCATGTATCGTCTAACTCTATGAAATTGCAATATATGTATTATTTTTAAATTTACAACCTGCACACATGTTGCATATATAGTTAAATACGTATAGAAAAGCAATATTTTCATAGCACGGGAAAAAGCATTACTTTCTCAGCTAGCAACCCTTTAACTTTCGTAAACGACTCGGCGACCTGATGTTGCAACGTGGTAGACAGAATAAAAACACTTTAGAGCTTTGGGTACATGGTATTCGAATTGTAAAATGTTATAGATTTGACAAGAAAATTGTGAAATGCCTGTTCCTACATAGTATTTGTAGTTAGGACATAGATGGTTCGGAAAAACGTTTACATTACACCTGACTGCTAGTTCCGAATTACTCGTTAATGAATTATTTTTTTCAAAAAACCCTTACACTATTTGCTTAAAGAACGCAGCACTCAGAAAAAACACATACAATAAAGCTGTTTCGAAGTTACAATTTGAGGCGTGTGAACATTTAGTTAGTTAATTTTGAACAGTCGCTACTAATTTTCAATTGCGCACGTTTGCTTAGCACGCTTGTTCCTTTAAATAGGGCACGACCTAATAATAAAGACATAATAATACTCGCCCAGGTGGGGTGACGCCGATTAGGGGAGGCCTATGTCCAGCAGTGGACATCTAGAAACTGAGCGGGTTGTGTTTAGTTAATTTGATTGATACTCGAACGATTACACAACCATAGATCAAAGTACATTTAAGCATTACATCGAGAACAACAATTGAATCCAATGGCGTGACGTCTCCAGCTTTCCTTCTTAATTATATTCATATAAAATTTTCAAGAGTCGAAGACACATACTAAGACCGACCGCATGTTTTTTCTACTCAAATCGACATATCATGTGCCCTATATATCAGTTGTTTCGATTATGAAAATATTATCTACGCACTGTAAACACAAGTGTTATATTAAATCTGCCGTTAATATATACCTCATTCGCGATCTTTGAGCGGCCTCTCTGATTATTTCCGTGTTGTTTCAACGGAATAATAATAAAAGCTAAAATAGGGAAATCTCAAAGCCCAATGTTTTCCATCCGTGAGCCCGGGGAGGGTAGCCAGGAAGTGGTTAATATGCGACTGCGTAACTTGAAAGGCGGAACGTGTTTCACCGTCAAACATTAAATGATAAAAGATACAAAAGCACACACACAAATACACACGCACGCACACGCACGGTCCACACAAGCAAATGCACGCTACTCATATATTTAAATACATATGTATATATTTAAAACATATGAAACACGCAAAGAACTGAACGATAATTCGGAAATTAAGTCAGTCATTGTTTTAGGTACCGTATCATTTTAATTAAAATTTTTTAGACATTTTGAGAAATTTTCTTTTTATTATTTTGAAAGCGTATATTTTTTTGTCTTAAAACCAAAAGTGGGAAACCATTGACAAGTTGTTTTTCCCCTTTTTTTTCAAGAGTTTACAAAAAAATCGAATTCAAATTTACTACACAGAATTAAATCAAGTATCTCAATCGACGATCGATAAGATATTCAACGGCCAAAGGTCAGACACGAGCCTTAGTCGAAGACTTCCAAATTTGTGCCGGTTAGGGACAAAGTTGGGGGGCGAGGAGTCATCAACGTTAATTGCTCTTCGGTGAATGAAGGTTTCTTTATCATTTTTCACAGTTACCACCTCCTTGTGTTTCATATTGTTTGTATTATTATATACAATTCTTAAATACTTATTTACTTTGATGGTGATTATATATATCTGAAATATATAGAGTTGTTAAACAGTACCTCAAACCGCCTACACGCTCAACCTCATTGGCAAAGCTACAACATACAAAGTTTAGATTATGTTTCCCGAACTCGTACAAACGGAGAGAGCTTTACCGGCAATATACATATATGTATCGTTATTACTTCGTATCGGTTTTAATAACGTTCGTACTTACGTAGCTCGTGGCAAGGAAATGTAATGTTACAAAAAAACATTGTATCCATATCGTTCCATCTTTACATATATTATACCTACATCATAATAATACCTATTCAACAAAATGTTAATCCTTTGAGCAGAATCTTCTTAAATATTGTAATAAAATTAATACACACTAAGTTAATATGCATCTACCGGGTAAATCTCACTGCACAGCTAGGCCACATCATAGCTCATATCCAAAGCCAAAAAAAGAAACGTAACAAAACAAAAATGATTCAAGAATTTCTTCAAAAACATACACGATTTACTCAAGTTTTAAATACCACATAATTAAGTCATTATGCGAAAACTAATAAATAAATAAAAAAAATCATTTCGTCATTCAGTGTACTGTGGAAAATTTCAATAGAGCAAACAACGGTTCACGTTACGACATTTCACAATCCAGTTCACAACGCGTAAAGAATTCAAAACGCACTTGTGTTTACACGGACGCAGCTGTGCACTTGGCGGCGGCTTCCGAATTTATGTGCACCCGACTGCATTCCACAAGGCACGCTCACTCGCTTCACTAGCCATCACACGATCATAATTTCGTTATAAGAGTAATGATTTTCGTAATAGTGGAACAACCTGGCCTGCCTCCGTGTGTTTCTGTTGATTCGTGCAACCTGGAATTATTCAAAATCAAAATGGACCACGTGCTTCCTAGGCCAACTTCCTACATTCTAGGCTCCATCTTGCTTATTAATAGCTAAGATTGTAGGCAACGCCGGGCCTATGACTTTAAAAAAATAAAAATACACAATGCTTATGTGAACAGAACATTAATATATTAAACTCATTTGGTTATCTAAAACCGCTGTATGTAGGTAGATATATATTTATATATTGAATAGAGATATTTAGGACTCGGTGCTGTTTGCCTTCTCGGAAAGGGACATGGCGCGACGATTTCAGTAATAAAAATAATAATTTGATTATCTACGATTGTTTTATAAGCCATTTACCCTAGCTGCAAATGCCTAATACCTCATGTTAATCTGTTACCTTACATGAAACAAGCGTTAATTTAATGAGAATTTTTAAAGCATTCACGCCAGGCTCTTTATATGTTCATTTCTACACGGGCCCTGCAGCTCGGGCTCATACCATATGACAAACAAGATTTATGAAAATACTCCAGCATACTAGCCAAGAGCTGGTTGGGAGAGTGCACGCACCTCAGAGAACAGAAAGTACTAAATTGATAAATAAATAAGACTTGAGACTTTCAACCTCAACCAGATTCATTATATATTATTACCGGAACGAACTTTAACATAAGATACATTTTCTTCCACGGCGGAATGATTATTCTAAATCATAAGTAGAATATCCAAATTCGTCGAGTCGACTTTCAACCGAGCGTAAGGAAACAGAAAATTTAATTTATCTGAATGTGTAATGTAGAAAGTTGTGATATTTTAAAATTATGTGCCGACGAAATGATTTGAAGTAATAGTTGGGAAATCATAGCTAACAAAGAACTTATTAATAGATACAATTCATGAGAGTTTCATTAGCAAACATTGAATGGCGAATAATTAATGACAATTTTAATTACATTAATCAGTACCAAGCCGTTTGAGATGTAATAAGAGAAAGTAGGCGGAATAAGATACTAGAGTCTGTCGTGACGTAAGAATGAAAATAAGATTTACTTATTGTCAAGTGTCCAAGTATTTGGGAATTTTAGAAACAACGAAATTTCTATAATTTTCTAGTTCTTAAGCTAAGCAGCCTTTTAGAACACTGATACTCTAGTGGATCAGATTTTACCTCACGCTCCGTCGTGTCTGGATTCAAGTCATGTCGAATACAATTGTTCACGAAATATTGTTCCTTTAAAAATATTATCATCCATCTATTTCCCGAAGCATTATAAGTAATTGTTAGCGTTAAAAGGTAACTTGAAAAAGAAACGCGCCAGTGAAATACTAAATATTAATAATATGCATATACACACGTATAAAGTACGACGTGTGCTTGGCAGCTGTTAGATTGACTTGTGCCGGTTTCGTTTCCACGCATTAGAAAAAAAATCTTCAAGTCGTAGTACGCGTTCGCTGTCAAATAATCGATTCCGGTTATTGTACACTCGTTAGGAGTGACGAATATGAAAGACAAAAAAGATATTAATCATACTCTACATTTGTTTCTATCGTAAATATACCTTATCTATATATGTATATCCCATTTCCGCGCACAATTATAAAACTTTACGTATAAACGTTAATTTTACTAAAGTTAGAAGTATGTAATATTGTTTGTTAAGTTAAAAGTACTTAGCATTACCTAGTGCATTATAAAAATACTTTACATCAAAACATTTTTCCTTTCTCTACCAATGAACAGGTATATATTTAATTCTGCCTGCTTCGAAAAATCTAACTATTCAAGTCAACGTACGTACGCATACGATTCAAAGTGTCATAAAATGAAACTCGGCTTACATGCGTGTCGATTAATCAGTGATCGGCCCGGAATCGACACTATCGGTATTATCGACATTATCGGTCTTCTGCTCTCATGACCGATAAATCATTGTTCATTCGTACGATTGATTCTAATAAAGATATTACCACGCCGTGGTTTACGCATGTAATTTTGACATAGAGCATATCATCAATAGGATTTGATACAGGTGCTCTTATTTTATACTTAAAGAAAGAAACAGGAGGTGAAATATACATACCTATGTAGCTGTTTATTTTCAGTTTGAATTTTTATTTTTGAAAAAAATTATTGAATACACAAAATTTATTACATTTAATGCAGCCACGCGATGACCACAATCGCACTTATCTATAGCGTTGTCACATACACTCGCTTCTGGTAATTAATTTTGAATTTTATAATCAGTAATTAGTTCCAAATTTAAATACGCCATATCATCAAACGGGGACGACACTTCGCAAGCGCAATGAAGGGAACTAAATAAATAAGGTAAAATGTATTGCGGTATTCAAAATTGTTCGAAAACGGTTCGGTCGAAACGGCTGAGGGACTCGGACAAAGGGTCCCGTCAGTCGCGCCCGACTGGCGTTTAATCATCTCGTTTTATTTATGAATATTCTCTTCAAACGCTAATTATGAATGATTGAATGGAATAGGTTGAACGATGTGAAATGAAGTACGTATGTCCAGCGTACCTTGTACGAAATAAAACAAAAGATTTTGTAATACGACAATATTACTTTTTTTTTCAAATCCTGATTCGGGTGCTATTGAATTTTTATAATTTAGAATTTCTAGTAATGACTCTACATCTACCTACCTAGATCTACATTTAAAAAAGTGTCTTCATAAACATATTGGCAAATATTCTCAGTATTTAATATTCATACATAAAAAATCAAGCACAAAACTTGCTTAATGTATAGTAAAAAATTGTGGTTATTCTCAGAAATAGAAGAACCTTCAGAAGGTTCAAAAGATAGAACATTTATCTATAACGAGTACATACCTTTAGTATTTTTATAATTTATCCATATGTTTTTATGTGTGTATTTCAAAATAACCAACATGGCTTTGAACCTTATATCCCTATGCTTCGTTTAAAACCGCGCATAAAACTACACCTGCACTCACATGCTCACCATGGCGTACATAATATTCATGTTCTTAACAGCGGGGCTCGTTACGAGAAACTTCTTTTTCATGAACACGCATAAGTAAAAAGTCGACATTAGCGTAATGATATTGGACCATCGAGAGCATCGTAAAGAACTTGTCGCTGCTGGATTAACCGCCGTAGATCCTGCGGTGGCTTTTAATATGGTATACTTAAACATTATACACAATTCGGGCAATATTCGATATCGACCTGGATTATGGTCGTATCAG
>DWME01001895.1:0-22736 GCA_018244795.1 Parelbella ahira ahira
ACCCTTGTACGTAATTCATATAAAACGTGCAGGGGGCGACTGCGACCCTCACCGCCAAATTCGATTAGGTGCCTTCGTCTCGCGAAGACAGTGGGTACCGGAAGCGTGGCATAATTCTGAAGCCTTCATAACTTTTGTATCATATCGAAGCAATTCTGTAGGTTATATTCGAGTAATGCATAGTACGATATGTCTTGAACAGTCGTTATTTTTTATGTTGTGTTCACCCTCTACACTCAATGAATATGATATGTAGAACATTGTGATATAAATATATGATATGTAGAAAATTTCTGTCTGGTCCACTTTTATATGGCCCCCATCAGGTCCAGTCAGTAAATAATTTTAAATTCATTAGTAGCCATTTTTTGAAAAAACGAAAAAAAAACCGACCCAAGAGAGCCTCTGTTTTAATTATAGCAAGGAAAGTATTGAATAATAAAAAGCCAATTAATTCAAAACGAAAAAGCGGCTTAACTTTCAACAGTTTATTACGAGCACAGATAATATTATCAAGTAATAATAATTATTTGTTATTATATTTAATAGGTACTTATTATTCCTCTTCATACCTATACCGATGTATAATAAAATGAGCAAGATAATGAAAGGCCTAATCGTACATAATTCAGAACGTTAAAAAACAATTTCCTCGTTCTGTTTTGATACTGATAACTTCTGGAGAAATAACATTGGTATTATCCGGTTGTTAATTTAAATAAACAGAACAGCATTATGATATCCCTAAGAAGTTAGCTACTTTAATGCGGGAATTTCTTAAAAGGAAACCTTCATTGAGTGTGAATAGCCCCATGAGAAGTTAAAATGCAGTGACCCGTTAAACAAAACTATATCATTCAGGGAGACCTTTTACTTTCAGCAGCAAACTTGTGATGTAACGTTGCAAAGTTCTCACAAATATTACCAGCAGTTCTACTTCAGTCGTGTCGTGTTTAATTCGATTTATGTAGCACTGGCAACCCTTTTACTGTTATGGTGTTGGACAAGTATGTCAAATAGACAGGGTTAAGGGTATAAGTCTGTCACGCTGGCCAAGGGCGGATTAGCAGACTTGGGCTTGAAAAGAATTGATAAAGAATTCTCTGCTGATAAATGATTGCATTAAGTAATGTCTCATAAAATACAAGTTAAAGGTGTTCGTATTAAAGATATAATATCAAAATAAGAATAAGTGACCGTCATTTGCCTGTTTTTTTATGATTTGTATTTAAAGAATAAATTGAATACATGATTTATGGTTTTTTTGGTTTTGCACAATATCATGAGACTTACTACATAATTTTTTTATAACAAAAATATGAAAGTAAATTCTTAGGTATACTAACAAGATAAATAATTAACTCGTAACATGTTCGAAGGTAAAACATGACTGAGGTTTGAAAAGTGGCTCAAAGCTTTTTAATGGACCTTCTGGACGCGTACTGACATTCATTCATTCATTCTGCGGAAGCTATGTGGTAATAAATACTCTTGACCTGTTTTTTCGAAATTATAGGTCAGCGCAGCTTACTCTTTTGGGTCTCTCTTCAATTAAAAAGAAATCGTTTAAAATCTTACCCTATTAGCATTCTCCCCTACCCTGCCCTAATTTGGGGGGGGTCTACAGTGCCGGTGCCATGTTAGGAGAGTATAAAGCGACATTCGAGTGGCCCATGATCACGCAAATACAATTTTGTACCGTGCGTGCAACGTCTCTCAAACGTCGGGGGAATTTCATTTGGGGATCTGTACGACTCTTTGCAGCACTGACAGCTACGCGATGTTTTATATCGCTCTGCTGATACAAAACAAAATTAAACTTATTACATATACGTAGTTTCTTTAAGGAGTAACGTCTGTCCAACTGCATTTAACCGGGATGGCATACTATAATTTTAACCCACCCTCCACATATTGCGAGGAGACCCGAGTGTAACAGTAAAACGTTAACAGAATTTGTTTTGTGGATTGCTTGAAATTTTTTGCTTATACACGGGTCCTTTAGCATTGACACAGTTAAAGCAGAGATCCATGATATCCATTTCAGACCTACCGACGACGGTTAATTTGAAAGGCCTCATGTTTTCTTATCATCATCATCAGCCTGTCCTTGTCCACTTTCAGTTTTTACCCATAAACCACGCTGGGCTGGCACGTCTACACAAGCCGTGCCTTACCGCGTTATGCCAGCGCCGGGACTATTCTCCTCTTACGATATCCTGATATCTTGGCACGAATTGCGGGGACGTATTCCTTCTCCACTCCGACCGGGATTCATCTATTCTTAGTACAGCTTAATCGCTGACAGTGGAACAAGATCCTATATATTGGTATGATAGATGCGTGATAAATATACGACGTCAACTCTGTGACTGCTGTGTTCTACATTGAAATTGTTTGTTATTATTAATTTTTTTTACTGTGTGGCTGCTCATTGTTCGATCTCATTCGATAGTATGATATGGTGTCACGTTGTAACTGGTATCGTTCCGGCTCAACGACAACGACAACGACTAGTTCAAGTCTCTGACCATGTTTCGGGCGCAAGGGTCCGTTGCGATGCGACGCTTTTCTTGTTCGCAATTGCGTCATCATCGTAATCAGCCTATCTCAATCCACTGCTGGATATAGACCTCCCCCAATGAAAGCCATCGCCGCCCTGTCCTCGGCTTGTCGTATCCAGCATCTGCCGGCAGCCTTTCGCCGATCGTCATCCCACCCGGCCGGAGGGCGTCCTAAGCTACGTTTGTCGGGCCGCGGTCTCCACTCCAGAACACGACTACTCCACCGGTTGTCGGTCCTTCGGCAGATATGCCCAGTCCACTGCCACTTCAGCGAGTTAATCTTACCTACGCAGTTGCGTAGGTACGTCTTATTTGTAGATAGGTTCTTAAGAAGGTATAAAAGGCCACTTACATACTTAATATTTAGGGATAACAAGGCACGTGCCTTTCATAACTGTTATTTGAAAAACAAATCAAATTATGATTTTCGAGTGTATATATAATACAGATACCAAAAAAGCAAAATAATTGGAATATTTATTTCAGGCAGTCGATGAAATGAATATAGACAATTATGTTTTTTTAGCTTAATGTCAATAAATCAATTATGAAACAATTAATTACTATACTCTCTTCACATACTAAACAAAATACAACAGTAGGTACCATTTGAATAATCCTTTACGATAGCGCCCGTACAAAATGAACTATCAACTGACAACGTAAGTCGCCGTTTTCCTTAATAATAATTTATGTATTTCCGCAATAATCGGATAAACCCCGTTAGCGGAGCTTATCGCGAAATAAAAACAAGTAATTAAATTTAATTAATGCTCCAATTATTTATGTTCAAAAGTAAATTGTTTCCCGATGAAGCGTGAACTCCGAAACAATGCGGTATTCCCAGCTTCACCACCTCTCAATATGTACCATACGAGTAAGCATCCTCATTTCTAAGTTTTGCACCTAATATATTGGCTGGTCTCTTGGCCCAATGTGTACTGACTCTGACTGTTGAAGTTCTGTTACAAACCAGAACAAATATTTGTGTGATCAGAAATAGTACTTGTTCCCGAGATGGAATATGTACGTAGATATTTACTAACATATACTTAAAACTTAGCAGTTACCTAGCAATCATGATAATGCGGGTAGAGAGTGTGTGTGGTTTCGTAGGTTTTATTCATTGATTCATTCATACACATACTCCATAAAGAAATCTTCAGTGATTGTATAAATAAGTACAGTATCTACCACTATAAGATTCATATTCCAAGTGGCGATTTAATACGAATAAGTAAGTTTCCAAATGACGTTTGATAGGCGTGAAGAACTATTGCCATTATATTTATCTTTCTTATAGATGAAGGGTATCTAACAGTGGACCGATAAAGATGATGATCATGGTATTGATGATGATGATGATGGTGATGATGATGATGATGATGATGATGATGATGATGATGATGATGGTGATGATGATGGTGATGGATTGGTAGTGATATTATGAATGCTATTGTTAATGTTATTGTCAACGCTAATGTTATTGCTAATGATGATGCCGATGATGTTGTTGATGATGATGATAATGAGCGCCCGAGCGACGACGTTGTCACCAGACAACCGTGTGACAAATAAAACGGCAAACCGCGCCCGCGCCGCTGCACGCGACCGTCGCGGCACAAACGCGCCGAACAGTCACTGTCCCTGAATATATTTAATTGATTGGAAGATAACCGTAGGGTTGTATCCCTTTGTGTATCTTTGTTTTTGTGTATATACATAAATAACATGATTATTGATAAATATGGTATGAAATTTAACTATTTATATTATTATTATATCATCATACCAGGTTCTTTACAGGGTATGTAGAGAATACCGAGTCCCAAATATGTCTATTCTTACAGACTTTAAGCGCGTTTTCCACATTTATTAATCCCTTGCTTAAGAAACCCTATATAAATATAAACACATAAATTGTCGCTATTGAAATTAAATAACTTTGAAACATTCTCATAATAAATACTGAAAGATGTAATACGCCGAATAATTTCAGATAAATCAGGAAAGAACAAAAAGTAATCCATGACATATACCTACCTATAAACATCATTCCCGGGGTTTTGGTTATTCGGATCAAAAATAGGGATAAAATGAGAATTAAATTAAAAATCAAGTGAATTTCCCTAATTTTCTAATTTCCGACGAATGGCGGAGAATCGTAAAGTGAGCCACTGACCCTGGAAAAACGACCACGACCACTCTGCCAAGTTGTATCGCAAGAGAAGAAGAATTTGCTAACGATAATTTAGAGACTTATTAGACACAACACCGCGCGAAATTTCAATTCGACAGCCGTATTATTATTACTCGTGACTGAAAATATTTCATAGCCCTCAGACACTTGGCAACCCTACAGTTTCGTTGTTACGGTGAAAGCTGTACTCGCCCACCGGTTCGCCCACGGCTACTTTAGCCCCCAAATGCCAGTCCCGCCGCATCTTAATTTATTTTGCACTAGCATATTTACACCGGGATTTTCACTTCATTTATACTCCATAATTATATTTACATAATTATTATTTGTGAGCAAATTATGTCCGGTTTAACTCACGTCGGATTTTTTTTCATGTTCATTCTATATTGTAATATTGAAAAATATCTGTTGGTCTATTTTGTACATTTATAAAGGCAGCTATGAAAATTAATATATTATGTCCCTTTAAACGATTACCATTGGCAGACAAACAATACAGCTGATAACTAAACATGTAATATTGTAACTGGCCACACAGAAAAAAACAATGTAATAATACAAAAGAAAAAGTCTGCATTTTAATTCATCCTGATAAACACGTTTAAATATAACCATGGAGCGTAGAAGCGTTATAAAAAAAACCAAAGCCCAGCACATTACAAACTCTCAACGATTTAATTGATGCGAGTTGATATCAATTACAGTGTCCATATCTTTTTTATGCCCGAAACAAATTAACAAACGACTCGCGTAACTGACCTAGGTTTTTTTGTCTCAGTAGATATTATATTCACGCCTACTTTAAAGGTAACAAGCTCACATTCACAGACCTTGTCCGCTCCTATTTTATTTTTAAATTTCTATACTAAAATTGACAGATCGTTGCGTTTTCATTTCAAAGTTTCACTTCTTTTAAACAAACTGCTAATAATGAAACAAAATGTTTAATAAATAAATAACACGTTGATGTTTATTATTTGAGTTTTTTTTTTCTGTTTTAATTTTATGTTATTTTTTCCATTTAGTATTAAGGGTTACCATTCTTGTCCAGGAATGTTCAATTAAGAGTAAACAGGTGAATAAATAAATATAATAATTTTTCATACCATTCTAATATAATTATACTAACACACTGTCAAAATTGGACGAGCTATATCGTAATATGAATGATATCAGGACTGCCAGAGTTTTTTCTTGTTATACATCATATTGTATAAATAAATTGTACCTGAACTGAAAAAAGGTCACATACTTAAAAGCTTGTAATGGTCGACTTTCTAAACTAGCAATAGTAGAAATATGTTTAATGTACTATTAGGGAACATCAAATTCTACTCTAAGCCGGTGATTTAAACATGCGGAGACGACAAAAGAAAACTGTTGAATTCAAAAGGCATAGACCGAAGTGACTAACTAATGGAAGCCTATGTCCAACAGAGAACTTCTCAAAGCTGCTGGATGGACTCGGTTCTGTTTAGATTTGATATCAAAGCCACTGTTTTTCCTATCAGTTGTCAGGTTAACACAGCGCGAGTTGTGTTCAGTCGCTGATTAGCGGACTTATGCGAGTCGTCCCATAATACCTGTTACTATTTAGCATCGAAACACATATTATTAATTCATTTTAATTCATTCGACTCTGAACGAACCGAGAGAGAATCAAAAGCAATTTCATAGTTATTATAAAAAAAACTGGTGTTATCAGCTTCGCTGAGAGCGGAAACATAACACATCACGCCCCGACCGCAGCCATCCTGCCGCCTAGTATCGGAGGCCATGAGAAATTTGGAAGTGTGCCGTACTCACAGACCTTTACGAGATTTCCAGCGATAGTGATGCGTCGCTAGTCACAGGCTGGAACTTGGTATTCGATACACAAAGCATTATCCATTAGCAATACACAAACAACAGTGAGGTGCGAAACATAACTAGTGAATCGTCTGATTGTACTACACTTTTCTACCTGTCCCTTCGAAGAAATACAGGCGCGATGTTATGTTATAATACGCAAATAGCTTGTTAGGGTTAGCTGGAATAATTACAGAAATGCATGTATAAATAAAATATAATAGTTGTAATGTCAGATTAGTGATAGTGTAATATTATATGAATAAATATCTGCAGCTTATTTCACGCAGGAAAGGAACGAGGTGACGCAGGGAGGAGGGGGGGGGGGGGAGAATGGATGAATGACAAGTGATGGATGAACATTTAAATCAATATACTATAGTTTTAATTATTATTAAAACTCAGACACATTATGGGTCCCTCTTACGTAAGTTTGTGAACATTCTTCAATACCTCTGATAACATTTAAGGATTATTAGTCACATTATGATGATAACTGAATCCAGCTGAGCTCAGTCCAGCACTTAACATTAATTTTGGTGTAGGCAAGTGTTCTTCAGTGCTCTCTGCGTCCTCCGTGAGTGACCTAGCGTGATGGTATAATACACAAAATAAATTATCGCGATCGAGCACAACGGAAGTATCGACCTTACGAAAGACGTCATTACCGCGTCTTAAATGTAATACAGTGTTGCCTATTTATCATATCCGATTCGATTGACGCCCACACACTGCGATCGATCATTTAACTTGGACTCCTACTTAATAGATAGAGGTAATGCGTTAAGATTAATACAGTTTGTGAAACATGTGGGTAGATCGATATTAGGTAGAAAGGTGTTTGTGTCTCAATTGAAGAATGAGGTCCCGTTCGCGTCAGCTGATGGGTAGAAAAACTTTTACCATTACGTTTATGATTTGATATGTGCTTATAAAACGCCAAGTGCGTTGTGATAGAAGGCACGTCAAAGAACAATCGTTAGAAAACGACAGAGTAGTTAAACTAGTGGTTTGGCTGTTGGACACCTCATCCGAGGATTGGGATTCGAATCCCAGCACGCACCTCTGCTTACATTTGCAATAAGTTATGCACGTTTTTAATAATACCTAACCTTATACACTTTGGGGGTATCCGTAGAATATTTTCTGAGTTGTGTAAAATCTGTCCGTCCATACTTGACCAGCGTGGCAGACGGAGGCATTAGATCTGCTCAAACATTGGCCTATAGTGATGATATGATGATGAGATGCCCGTAACAAGTTATCCCTCTGTATCGTTAGCAACGACCGCCTACTATGAAATCCATTTGCTGTTTGCCAGTCATAATGACAAATCACGTGTATGTATGTAAAAAAAACCACGAATATGATAGGTATGTATGTATAATATATAGAGATATATTAAAGGACTATTCTGCATCCGTCCGAAGCCGGTGCGGACCAGCGATTCACAATAAACAACAACATGGTATTAAGTTACCAGACAATACAAGCCGCCTCGCCCCTAGTAACAACTGTACACAAAAGTTCCACCAGTCGTCTGGCTGCGAACATCGTAGATTAATATTCTTAAAAAACACCATGCTTGGAATATTATAAATATAAGGGCGTTTACACACGGGCACCTTTAAACGCATTTTTCCAGTAATCTTCGCAACTTGGAGGTTATCAAAAACAAAAAGTATTAATTGAACAGTATTGAGCGATTTCAGATCGCATGGTATTTTTATTGGTAACCAAACCCATATGGTGTGGACATATAGTGAAGACTAGAAAATATAAATTTGTAAAAACTTCGCGTTGGATATTTTAAAAATCTGAACGCTTTTTCTGTTTTGTGTCAGATGTCCAGCGGTATTGAGTCTAACATATTGCTAATCTACGCACACTTACGTATTACACTTTGCTGGCAAGTTAGCCCTAATTGGTACAGATCAGCTAAACGATTATTAAACTGGCGAAAAACTTCTCCATCTGTAAGCTGCCTAAAGTCAGATACACGACTCAAAGAAGCGAGCACAGAGCGGAACTCGTTTTAAACTCGAATCTACGCACAAAGACGAACGGATTCGCTATTGCTTTGCTCAATACTCGCTCGAGACACGCTCGTTTCATTTTTTGCGTATGAAATCTCGCGTTTTAGTGAATGATTACTGGCTTCCATGGCGGTTGAGTTTTTCGTGTTGGTCACTCGTCGTGTGAAATCTTGCGAATGCTAAAATACGAAGTTGTAAAAACTGCTCTTAGTTATTAGTAAAACATTGTTGCAAGATTATGTCAAACATTATCTGCATATCTGCGTGTGTAACTTAAGTTATATCCTCCTGTAGCTTAAGTTATGACCTCGCTGTAACCAACAGGAGATCAAAAAAAGAACTATGATAGGACTGAAACTAGGTGTTTATAGGCTATAGCGAAGCATTTAAGATTAGATGTCCCGTCCGCCTCTGTGCCAAACCATGTCGAAACAATATAATATTTATGTTAGTTAAGCCTGTACATAATAGAAAAATATTCGGTAATTTATTCAAAGGCGAATTAGTCATTATCCTAAGGTCACTTTTCATTTACACATACAGATATGTAGATGTACATATCTTGACGTCAAGTCCCTTACAATTCAGTTCAATTTTTCATCGAAAATCGAACGACGGGATCTTGTCTAATGGCGATACAGTGATATTGAAATAATACAGCAACTCGCAAATAATCATTGACAGTATCATAAGTTCAAAAACGTTGACGAGAAAGAAATAGATGAACGTTTGTTCAACATTATTCTTATTTTCAAGATGTCCTTTCGTTGTACACTAGAAAATTGCTATTGCCCTCAAATAGCGACAGACAAGTGTCCAATCGACAAGATGTGTTCAGTTCATGTTACATCATATTGATATTACAATATTTCACAATACGCATTGATGCTTACCATTATATACTAGAAAAGATTTCAATGCTAGGCCACAGGATATTACTGCACATATCGAGAAAACAGCGAATCCTTAGACCACTGTTATTATTATTATTATCTTTTTTAAATTTTATATCTTAATTCTTAGAAACCATGAAATAAAATATATTAAATACCGACTTCCTCAAGCTATACACACTCGTACATACACATAGGTACATACATATTAATGTACGCGAATGTGCAATATGTTTAAAATTTAAAAGTGTCAAAACTTTTACAAGCGAAACAAATATTAACGATTACAAAATTGTAATTTACGGTGTGTAGAATATAAGAATGTATGAAAGATAATGAAACAGTATTGTGCGCCGTGTGCTATGTGATTTGCGATATAAAACGAAGGTGAATTGCGGGCTCTCGCGGAGACGGCCGTGTCTGGAGGTCAGGGGGACTGGTTTGGTCCTTTGTTCGGTATTTGCGGAACCCTGACCTACCTCCGTGATTTATGGGGCCCCCCGGGAAAGCGATTTGAATGGAAACGATGACGAAAGTGTCTCTACATTGTCGCTTTCCGGGTGCTTATGTTATCTGGCGAATAAATTGTGTAATGTTGATTTATTCTTTAGCTCACACATAAGTGTATCAAAAGAAAGTCAAATTATAACGAATGGTACAACTAGACACGTATTTACATGTTTAATATACAGTAACATACTAATATTAAAATGCTACGATGCTTATGCCTAGTTGAATATTTAAATACTCAACTGTATAATAAATAATTTCGAGCAAGAACTTAACCATCACGGTAGAGTACGGTGTTATCGTCGAGCCTACAGGAAAAGGATAAAGGGCGGAAGGGGAGGGGGTTAGTCATGATGATGGTGATGTACATATTGTAGCAGTTACTTACAGCGGCTGCATTGGGAAATGATATATATAAGTACATGTACAATATATTCTTATCTAATGTGCTTTTTGTTTGTATTTAATAATAATACTGTGATAAAGCTTAAAATAATATGTACGTGACAGCACACAGAATTGATTTCCTAACAACATTTTTTGCCTAGATTTTAATCGTTTATAAGTTTTTGCCTGACTTTGGATTGATTAGCCGCCAGTTCCTAGAAGTCAAGCTAGGTCGAATAGGACGCGTGATTTAATAAGGTGAACGGTCAACGTATAGGTCAGATCAGATTCTCAAAGCGAATTAGAACGGCCGAAAGAAAATTATTATTTCAATACGACATTTCTCATTGTAAAACAATTTCAATCATAAATTGTAGGTATTCAAACCAAGGCTCTAGGGCAAACAATTATATCAACTGCATTTTCTCATAACTTGCAAGTTTAATTTCAATAGCATTTCTTCGAAAAGCAAACCGGATACAGAACGAGACCTTTTCAAGCCACAGAAACCTTTCACTACTCAACACATTGCTGCCTGGTCCCACCACGACGTCGTGAGCGGTAAACGATTAGCATACACTATCGATAGAGGGAAAAATACAGGTATATAAATATACATTTATGTATATTAGGCTATGACATACCTACCTGTTTTGGCCAAATAAATTAGATATTGGCTGATGGGAACTATCCGAAAAAGGCGTGTCTACGTAAAAGAGTGATGAACGTAAAAGAGGCAGCGGTTCAGCAACATTTCCAGACGCATAGCAGATACATATCCAATAGTAACACGACAATAAGATCGACAAAGATAAATAGTACGAATAATTTTATTGCCTTGGTGGTCGAGTGGTTCAAAAGAGTGTGATTGCTGATTGAGAGTTTCTAGGTTAGCATCCCGGGTCGGGTATTATTAAGTCTTCCAACTTAGATTTTCTTGTATAAATATCTAGTAGTGGCTGGCAGTCTGGATCTGTTCATGGAGTATGGTAATAGGATGACCACCTATTCCATGATGAGACGTAAAGGTAACTGGTGAAACGTGAGAAGGCACTATACTTCCCTGCCTACCCCTTCGGGAATTACAGTCATAATGTTACGTTTAGTAAGATTAAAAATATAATCATGATGATGCAGTAACCACTAATCAGCGGTCAGTAAGCATAGTGTTTTGCTATTTCGATAATATTAAAAAAGTATCTTCGATTGTTCAATTATATCAGTACCAAGGGTACCATAAGGTCAATTGGATGCATTGTCGTTGTTAAATAGCTTTAGTGCAAATATTTTTAGCGATCGTTACTTAGAATGATTTGCGAATTATGTACGTCCATCCAATATCGTGACCGCTTCGTAATCGAATTAATAACTGCCATGTATGCATAAAAGTTATGACGTTTTTTTTAAATACGTTAAATTCTATAATATTTTCTTATTTTCGTCTTATTCTTTCTAACATTAAACGCTGTAATAAGGCAGGATCTGGATTAGTGGTAATTCCTCTCACAATATTCACTTTCATACGTATTCCACTAGAATAATTTTTTTTTGGGTTTACCACTAAACAAATATTAAAAATCAGTTTATTTCAATTTAATTTAATCGAATCATAGCTATGACGCTCCGCACCTCCAGTGAACCAGTGAAAAAAAGAGGGTAAAAAATTTCTCTGCTCATCTGTTGAGTTGAGCTTTAACTTGCGCGCGCGGCAATACGGCACTAATAAGTTTAAAAAGTACGCTGCGTATCCCATCATTTATTAATGTCATATTTTATTATTTTTAATTAAAAAACCTGTTTTATAATATATCATTAAAGTTAAAAAGAAAGATATTAAATTTATTATTTTAAAAAAAACTTGTCAATTTCATTTGAATTTAATAATCTGCTAGTCTGTAAGTCTATTTACTAGCAGTAAGTACCCTCCATGTTGAGCTGAAGATTGTGGGTACGACTTCCAACCAAGATAAATATTTGCGTGAAAGACACGAATGTTTGTTGTGTGTCTGGGTGTAAAATTATCCACACTGTATATTCAGGGCACATTAATAAATGTATTTATCAAATAGTATATGTAGGTACACATAATGAAATCATTCGAAGATGTTTACAAGCGAATCAAGATCGTAAGGATTACGCAAAAGCATAGAATGACCTCGAGGTAACCTGAGTAACATAAACAATATATGTTTTGTTAAGTACGCGTTACAAGTATACGATGACGTTGACTAAATTGATACTCAACGATTAGTATTTCAATAAACATGATGACCGCGGAAAAATATCACAACACAAAACCGGGAACAGCCTAAAATATACTCTGTCAATTTAACTTTAAAGTTGAATTTTCTCTTTCTTACCATTCACGGTTACGTTGTGATTGGGCGCAATGCAAAATTTAATTTTCGTTTAGCACAAAACGGTAAGAATTGTGGAATTTCTGTAATAAGAGACTGAAGCCAATAGCCTCAAGTTACAAGGAATGCTTCGTCGTCAGCAATCGACGGACACAGTAGGCAAGACCTACTCTTGTTACTATCCAATTTTTATTGAAATGTGAAATTATATTTGTTAAGTTATAAGTACATTTTTCATTTAGACAAGCATACATTAATATTCAAAGTTTAATTATTTTCAGGCTAGCAGGGCGGGTGTCTGGTTGATAGGATATTTCCACTGCTGGCCATAAGCGTGTCCGTAAAAAAAAAACATTAAAAGGTTTGAATTAAGAACGCAATTAAATCAAACGTGTGTTTTTTTTCCATGACGTAATGCGTGTTTTCCATAGTAGTACATACAGTCGCAGTTAACCGATAGCATGGGAACGGGTCGTTATCAGCGTTAAGTGGCCACGAATTCGGATATGGGGATCACGTCTTCCGTTCGACGGTCACGTTAAATGTTCCAAATTTAAATGTATCAATAATGTTACACATAAACTTTTCTAACTTTACGCAACATAACATTCCGCCTGTATTTCCCCGAAGGGGTAGTGGAAGAGTAATACTCTCCCACGATTCACCAGTTAAACGTCGTTCCTTTAAAAGGGGGTTGAGTTAATTGCAGTAGCCCGGATATAAATGTAACTACACCCAGTACTATCACTAGGAATTTCAAATTGGAAAAACCCAATATTATATTGCCTGGCCCTCCGATCGAACCCAGTAGTACCTCTTGATCAGCAATCGCGCTTGTAATAACTCGACCAACAAAGCAGTTTCTAATTTAATTTATCCTGTAGTTTTTATTTCATTATTGTACCTATGCTGTACTATGTCCTACCATACTTCTACTACACCTGTCTCATCGTAACCGATGAGAGGTGAGAAGTCAGTCAGTGCGGATCTACGATGATGAGAGTCAGTGAATATTACCCCAGTCGGATCTGCTCCAATCGCTTTGAAAATTCTTCACGTATATAACGTGCTTACTAAAGCACAAATATAACCAAGCATAAGACATTTAGAAAAAGCATTAAGACACTTAGAAAAAAAAACCAAATAGAACCATGAATATATCTTACGTACTATTTGTTTCACATTCCTTTTTATAATGTTCTTATTGTAGCAATTCCATAATAATATCTTGGGACATGTCACACACGTACGTCTGATCCTGCACTAAGCTGTACTATGGTAAGCAGACAGGTTAAACATAGAAATAAATACGTAATATAAATAAGCAAAAACATTCTTACTTTTATAAATCACTTGACATTCAACAACGAATAAATACACGTGAACATCAGACAAATATTTATTCTGGATGGGAATCGAACCTGCAACCTCCAACTCAGTGCTTAACGTCACTGACTACTAGATCAACAGTGCATTCGATAAAGCTCGGTAGTGCGAGTTTAATTTACTACCGCCTCAGTTACTACATAAATGTTCTAAACGTCTAAAAGGATATTCATAACAAGACAAAAAAAAACATACGTTATAATAAGTTTTTTCAGATTTGGTGACGCAAATTTTCATTTACACTTTTTTTCAACTATATATGCTGAGTTCGTTTCTCGAGTCGCCCAAAGTATTATAGGGTTTCTCTACTTTGAAATTCCCTGTTTTAATCCGAAATATAGATTTGGTCCCAGTGTATGAGCATAGACTAACGCCGTATTCAATAATGGAACATACATATAACACATCTGGTAAAACGTGGGAGTGTACTACACTCTTCTACCTACTACTTTAGAGAAATACAGGCGTATGTTAAATGTATACCTATAGATATTGTATGGGGGGATTGTGTACATCCCTCGCAGTGGTGTCAATGGCACAACGCAGCAGTGGTACGTCGAAATCATTCACCGAAATCGTTCACGCGAGCGGGCCCGCGGACCGACTACTGCGCATTACCCAATGCAAGTTCGACGACCCGCCTGCATGGCCGATGTTCTGATTAGCCTAAACGATGCACCCGGCGTCGTGCGGCGACCGAATTGCGTACAACGCGGCGCGGAGGCGGTAGAATTGATAACATTTATAAGGAAAAGATTTTGGTCAAAGCACAGATGAGCACAAATGGCGATTTTAGTGAGTGTAGCCGAAGCCACAGAAAACTGCCAAGATGTCGGCACGTGGGAGTCTTTAATATCTGATTAGTTCATTAATAAATAGGGTTTTTTCCCACAATCCCCACACAAGGCATGAGAGTAGGGGGATATTTCTTTAAGTGGGCGTTATGCCCTCTTGTGAGCGTTGGAAGCTTCCCGGAAGGCTGTTGAGGGTCATAATATTAACAAGCATGTACGCTTTAACTCTGAAAAAGTATAATGACAAGAAACAGGTAAATTTGTAAGAAAGTATTTTAGAAGGCGTTAGACAATTGCATAATCTCTAAGTGAGCAGTAGACGATGTATATTTTTTATTTTTTTATAAGTACCTATGGATTGACTTACTGCCACTTCTTTGTTGTTGTCTAGTCTGTTGCGGGATATGGTTGCGGATTCGATTCCTATCCAGAATGAACACTCACGACAAGCTTTTAGTTTCCTCTTTGAGAGTAAACTTAGCTATATACATATACGTATGTGAGTACATCAACAGTCTGGTCAAGACAGCACACGCTTCGCCCAATAGGAGATCAATTGGCTGTGAGTTATATCGATCATCATAATGATTCGCCTTTGGATGTCCACTTTTGGTCATAGAGCTCACCCTCATCGGTTCACCCTCACTCCTTCCGTTCCTGGGCCTTCCGAATCCAGCAACATCCCGTTGTACCAAAACATTATTATTAAATGCTATTCAATGCACTGACGTTAAGTTAAGGATATAAATAGCTTATTGTTATATCAACAATGCATTGGAAATAACATAGGTATTTTAGCGTAATTAATACAACCGTTTATTTTTGTACAGTTAAATAAAAAACCCTTTGCGGTTTTCCTCTACCGGTTTGTAGTTGTGTCGTTGAGATAAGAGTTGTTTCGGAAACTAATTAAAATACATACATATGTACATCTTACATAATAAACATTAATAAATTATCGAAATGACTGATTCGTTGGTACTGGTTTTGCAAACGCGACTGCCGAGAGGTCCTAGGTTCAAAATAAATGGTGGAAACGTGGGAGTGTACTAGACTCGTCTGCCTGCCCCTACGGGGATTACAGGCGTGATGTTACGTTTAAATTAACAAAATGTAAAAATATATACATTACAACTATGCAGGTATATACCTAAGTTCGCTTCTTATTGTCAGCTTGACTTGCTTGCTGTAAAACGGGCCGAAGACTGCCTTCTTTACGATACGAAATTGAGCGGTAAAACCCCTCACCCCACCCCTTACTCCATGGTGGAACGTATGTATAACATAACTGATGAAACTTGTGTACTACACTCTCTGCCTAACACTTCAAGGAAATACAGGTGTGTTATTATTTGTTTAAATACCACATTATTTAAATTCATAGATATAGACATAATAATAGACACGGGAAAGCTGAAGGTAACCCACTTCAGGAGAATTCTTGAGAAAATTCGCCATTCCATATACCTGCATACGTAACAAACAACTAGGATCGATTAGGGGTTATTCATTGTATAGAGCAACAAGCGACTCTACCTAAACGATTCTACCTAAGTGATTCTACTAAGCGATTCTGCCTAAGTGAATTTACCTAAACAATTCTACCTAAGCGGACCTGCCAACCTACGCGCTGCGTTCTCTGAAGCAACGAGAACTGTCCGAACTGACGCAGTAATAACGAGTACTTCAGTATAATAACATTTATACATTTATTTAAACGCTTGAAACTGTAGATTTCGCCCTTAGTTAATGTAAAAATATTATTTATTGAAATGTATTTTCATGCTAACTTCTGTGAGAACAAATTTGCGGATATACCTACTAGTATGATATTTACGAATGCAAGTCTCTCGGCTATATTTTCACGTGAAATCCTTGCGCTCGTTTTGTGGAAATTTTATATATTAATAAGTGAAGCCAATACATATTCAACTAAAATCAAATGTTTTTTGACGAAACGTGAGTACATAAAATAAAAGTAACAAAAAAAATTATCTTTATTTCAAATATTAAGTAAATATGTCATTTCAACAAAACAATCATGACAAAAAATTAAAAAATACTACAATTTTATCTCAAAACTTAGTCCGTTGAGTGAAATCACGATTGATTTCGTACAGATTGACCTATCGCATCGCTTCGGTCGTCCACGACGCGATAACCAGCGCGACACCCCTATTCACAGATCGCACGATACACAATCGCATGCGATATCGCGCACAACGGAATGCCGCCCGCCGGAACCGCCGCGGGATCCGTTTCAAAGGCGAAAGTGCAACAATGGATGTGACTTTTGTCAAAATGACTGCTAATTATTATCTATTTGTTACTTTACGGCGAACACTTACGTTGACAAATGGTTTGGGAATATGGATACACGTCGTATTGTACACACGAGCTGGACGTTTCGGAGTTTCACGTGCCACGCTTTTGTTTGAGGAGTGATTAGTGTTTTGTGTCAGTTGACTTTCTATTTTAAACAGTTTCGATTTTGACAATGTAAATAATTATTGTTCGCGTTCAGAACGTACCAATTACAACTGCCATTAGGCTAGCTATGGAAGCTTCTCGAAACATACAGAACACGTCACTAATTGTAAGTACGAGTATATCGAGTGACTTACTGTTGGTTTCAGATAGTCATAGATTACATGGGATTGATTGAACTGTCAACTTTTTCAGATATTTAATAATAATAGCGGATTATTAACCAAGCAGTGATAGCCTAGTGGTTAAAAATTTAGTCTCTCAATCCGGGGGTGCCGGGTTCAAGACCATGGCGCGCACCTTTTAATAAAACCTGCGTTTTAAGTTTAGATATCACTTGTTGACGGTGAAGGAAAACATCATGAGGAAACCTGCACACCTTAGAGTTTATAAAAAAAAATATATATTGTCTGAGGTGTGTGAAGTCTGCCAACCCGCACTGGGCCAGCGTGGCAGTCTATGGCCTTCACCCTCTCAATATGAGAGGAGACCCATATTCCAATAGTGGAATGACAAATATGTCGATTATTATTATTATATTATTATTATTATTTAATAACCAAGTTTATGTATAGACCGCTAATCACATATTTAGTCATTAATATGATGACCACAATTTTCTTTGACCAATACACTTCCTATCTGTATATAAATATTATAGGTTATAAAATATCACATACTTTTTACGTAAGCAAAAACGAACAACAAGGCAATGAAGCAAACTTTCGTAAAAATTAAAAAATTTAAAACAACGTGTTTTAATTAGTTTTATTCCGTCAATAGAGCTGTGGAGTGAGACATTAGTATAAACAATTTCATATCGCAGTTGTATTGACAATTCTGAGGCTGGATTAATTATCATTTGTAATCGAGATCGTAAACATTGCGTACTAAATGGTACCAAAGACAGTGTTTTTACGGACAAACCACCGTACAGAGAACTCTATAACCTAAGCTTTTGAATCAGATAAAAACCATATTTATTATTAATAAATATGTAACACACGCTAAGTAAACTCAAATATAAATATACTAAATATGTATGTAAGTGTAGATAACAGCACACAATAATTTCATTCATCAGCTTACGACATTCTACGTAGGCTTGTTGAGATTAGCAATACTCGCTCGCCTTAGTTCACTGCATCCTGTGAGTCATCAATGTACTATGGAATATTGAAGCATCTGTAGATTTGTGATTAGACAAACTGCAATAAAATCTTATCGTAGCTATATTAGTTAAAATATAAAATTAAAACTGTAACTTAAGAATTTGAGTGGAGGCGACTGCATTAAATTGGAGAACCGAGTGTTCTGGTGCAGGTTGCGAAGTGGCTTATCTCCAGCAGCAGAAGAATTGAGGATGACGACATTATAATCCTTTTTAAATATATGACTTATGAATAGTTCTATACAGAATCTTGTACATCTGATCTTAGAATCTTTCATGGAATATAAGGGGATTTCCAGAACACATTTAAAATTTAACCTTGATTACGATACTCGTATCCTTAACACTTTCAATTTTGTGAATACAAAGTATATAAACGTGTTTACTTAATAAAAAAAAATGAGCAATGCAAATATCTAACGTAATACATGTAATACCAAGAAAACGTTGTCGACTGTTCACAGCACGCAAAACATTGACAAAAGATCATCGTATGAGGCAACAGCACACAACGACTCGGCCATTACGTCAAACACAACAAAGTATTTACGCAGAGATTCAATAATACACGCCTCGAGTGCGAATTCCAGGTACAACAATAAAACGGCTCATTCTCTAGAAATAGAATGCAAATAAGATAACAACGTTCCCCTATCAACGTTCAAAACAGCCAACGTACCGTTATCCTACAGACACGGCGATGCGAATCGAACTATTTCAAAAGGCCCGCGCCGTACTCGTGAAATTTAAATGTCGGCACCACCTTTCAATCGGGCGGATTATTCGAGGAAGAGTAGCGCGACAAATTTTAATGGTAACGCACCGGTATGGCCGTTCGATACAGCTGTGTGCTTTTGAAAATTGTAGGTTAGCAAGGTGCGTTCGCATGTGACGTCAAGTCGCATTCCTTCGAAGAGGAAAACGAACGCAGCCGGTTCGCGGAACGTATGCACTATTTATAAAGCTGCAAAGTTGTGTTTGCATTTGTGAATGAAGAGTTCATTTAAATTGTGCTTTTTGTCTTTCATGATAGAGTTTGGAATTGGTCCCTTTTCGTTCAACTAATGCCCGGCGATTGAACGGAGGCGGACTTTGCGCGGGAAAACGTAGCGCATTCGAAGCCAGTGAGTCAACTACTAGTACTCGTTGTTTCAAATGCATTCGTGACAGTGTTGTAAATTGGCAATCGGAATCTCGTATCCAATTCGGGGGTCTATTTGACGCTACGTGGGCTTTTCCAATAATTTTAATTATGTGCAATAATCACACTCTCATCTCATACATTTACACAATAACTCCAATCATTATTATTTTTACCATAAGTAATAATCTTATCAACCTTTAATTACTTGTATTCTGATATATTATTAATGGCAGATAATTAACTTTTTTTTATTGCCCACCCTCACAATCAGAAACTGGAATTTATTGTACCCCTTGCGAATGTAACAATGCGAATGTAATAAAACTATGTTACAGTTTTTAATAAAAACATAAGCATTTTTGAACTATTCTCCTTAAAATTTTTTGCAAGTAGGTAGATAATTATATATATATGTAAATGTCGAAATTTATAATATGAAAAAATTGCTAAAAATTATGTCCAAGTTTATATCCTATTGATCCGACCATAATGTCGTGATTGTTAAAAATCACGGTGACAATTCTTGGAAAAGTGGTCTTTCTAATTTTAAAATTTTCCCAACGCACCTAAATTTCAGTCACGCGATAAACCAACTACGATCAGCTGACTTACGACGTTACAACATCGGTAGCCAACATAAACACAATACAAAAACGAATAAAGACACACGTGAATTTAATTACAGAGTTCCAGTAGATTCAGATGCCGTTACGTAACGGGGCTCATGGAAATTAGGATCGATCGAAGTAGGATATTATTTTTTCTTTCAACCCTCTTATTGTTCCATTGTTGGTGTCCTTTGGAAATGAGAGGGTTAAGGCAATGATCTGAAATATATTAAAGCTACGATTTAAAACGTGGTAGCCACAACATTCAAACCCAAAAGCTTTACCGGCTGCCATCTATTTCAGTCTCGTAGCAGCAGCGTCGATGTTATGTTTAGTTTGGCATTGATCGAACATTGAGCTGCAATGACCGCTCACCATCAGACAACCGTTCACGTAGGTACCATTTGTTATTGCTACCAAGTAAAAGCAGTAAATAGTGATTCACCCGTTTAGCTGTTTAGCGAAAGGTGCATATTGTATTCTGTAAAGGTGACGGTTTATGCATACAAATAATGTCAAACGAGCAAACACAGCATTAACAACTGCAATGAAACAGGAGAAAGAACCTAAGAAAAGGGGAGGGAGAGGAAGAGCGAGTGAGAAGGGTAGGTGTAAGATAGAAAGAAAAAAAAACTTATTTATTTACTGAATTGGACAGTTTAATGAAGTGACGAAGTTATTATTTCGAAGAATAATAATGAAAATAAGTATTTCTGTGGAGAGTCTGCTACCAGAAATGGACAGACGTTGTAATACAAAAACAGAGTTAACAAGAAGGAAATAATTTTAGTTGACTTGGATTATTTGATTTTAAATTTGAGGCATGTAATTTTCTATACACTTTTCATATTACTTTCCATACGTAAATACACTTTTCATAATATTTCCTTACACTCTCTCTATGTAATTTTCTAAACACTTCATTTGAATAAACGTGTTTAAATTCGAATACAGCCATTAAATACCAACATTAAAATAATCATTTATTAAAATGGTACATCAAAAGCCCTAAGGAACGCTAGCAAAGGGTATAATAATGTCGAAATTCCTTTGATATGATTACGTACCCGCATTCCGCGTTAGATAATATTCCGCACACAGCCGGGAACGTATTTAATAATAAGCCCCCCTTGCTATTATTGACTAGGGGAGTTCTTCCATTTATCCGCACGGAGACGGGTAAGTCGGTAAAAAACTGACAAGGTTTATAGTTAATCATCATTAGGTATCTTCGTCACCCTTATATCGTTCCACCGCTCTAAAGACTGGTCGAGATTTTACGCTGGCCCAGACTTAACACCCCTTGTAGAACATTCTAGAGAGTTCTAAGGTGTGAAAATCTCCTTACAATGTTTCCCTTTTACCGTTACAGCAAATAATATTTAATCTTAAAAAGCATATTATCTTGTAAAGAGAAAGGAGTGTGTCAGGAATTGAACCCAGCATCCTTGGAATGGAATGTTAATTTGTAAGCCACTAGATTTACCAAGTATCAATTCGGTAATAACAGACATACTTGCTACTTTTAGAAGCGAATACACAGCAAATCTTTTTATATGCATGCGTCCATCATCGTCATCATCAGCCTATATATTTCAGTCCACTGCTGAAAATAGACCTCCCCCAATGAGCGCCATCGCGCCCTGTCCTCGGCTCGTCGCATCCAGCATCCGCCTGCAACCTTCATATGCAGGCGTCCATCGAATTGTTCACAAGATAGATAAATGATATTATTCCCTAGCAACTGGAAGTGTGACGATGAGATATAACTGGAGGAATCAGCTCGTGTAGCACGTGTACACCAGACATGAGTAGCTGATGCGATACATCAAGCTATATCATACAATACACATAAAATAACAATTAACATCGTATTTGTATGTATGTACGTTGTTCTAACGAGTATATACCGAGCCATATTGGTCCTTCCTTCCTTTACACGGCCGCTTCCTTCCCTTTCGACCGCACACCAAGATCCCGAGGGAATTGTTGTACCAATTGAAACAGAATTGCAGCCAATTAAAGCCATGAAGCTCTTGCTAGCTGCTGCAGCACGAGTACTTATAAAGTGTAAGGGTCAACTAATTAATGATTAGATAATTGTATCAAACAAAATTTATTCATTGGGTTCATTAGATAATTGGTATCAAAAAAATATTCATTCAAATATTACTAATAATAAAAAATACTTGGTATTGCATAGCAGTGATAACCTAGTGGTTAATAAATCAGTCTTTCACTCCGGGGGTGCTGGGTTCAAATCCATGACGCGCACCTATTTACAAAAGTGCGATTTAAGTTTAAATATTACTTGCTAACGGTGAAAGAAAACATCATGAGGAAACCTGCAC
>DWME01001896.1:0-22734 GCA_018244795.1 Parelbella ahira ahira
AGTTCGAAGAAAATTTCCACAGTGTCCTAGGGTCAACTGACTCAACACATTCGCTATGCATGGCTCTCGAGGCAGTTTTCCTCCACGGACTAAAGGATACGTTTTTAAGGAAGGCCAAAAATGTTATTGCAGGAGACCCGGACTATCGGCCGCAATCCAGCTTTTGGCCTCTCATACTCGTTTTGTCACACAGACAAAATATCGATCAGATTGCATCACTACCACAGATCAACACGGAGATTGGGCAATGTAGGGCCTGGCTGCGTATCGCCCTCAATGAATGCTTGTTATCCTCATACATGTCGACTCTTTTAAGAAACATATCGGCTGTCAAACCATTTTACAATAGAAGTGCATTTGTGTGCGATGCTGAAATATTGGAAGTGGCCCAAAAGCTTGTTGAGGGTCTGGAAACATGTGTACACTTTAACTTGCCGACAAATTCCAGTCTCTTGAACCAATGGCCTGAACAAGTGTTGATGCAAGCTGGGATTTGGATGCCTACATTGAAAGCTACCCCAATTTCAGCTGGCCTGGATGTAGCCAGCACTCTGTCTGATGAAATAAAACCAAAAGTAATATCAACTCCAACTCATACTTCTAACATTACAGGGTTAGGAAAAATGCTTTCTCTGAATGAGGATGAAGCTTTAGATTTTATTCTGTCAAAGGATGCTAGTGATATTACAGACAGATCTAGTATACATGAAACAGAGCAACAAGATGTGCCAGAGAAGCAAGATGCCCCCAAAGAGGTAGCAGCTTCTTCACTGATATCACCTGTTACTCATGCAGAGTCACTGCCTGTAAATGTTGGCCAAACACCAACTTATCTGGAACCACATAATGAAGCTCCAGCATTCTCTTCATCAATTGATTCAGGAGAGTTTATAGCTTCAAATGATATCATTGTTACTGGCAACTCTCTCTGTGGAAAAGGCTGGTCAGCTGATAACAATGATGAATTAAATGCTTCAATAAATTCAAATTCATCCCATGGCAGTAGTCTCATCAAAACACCAGAAATCAAAAGTCTGTCTTCACTAATTGACAATAGCAACACTTTTGGTGAAACTTACACCAATACTCCAAACTTACGAGATATTATGAGAGATATTCAGAAAGAACTGAAGTTAACCTCTGATGAGACTCCAGTTTGTGAGACAAAAGTGGAAACTGCAGCACCTGATGATCCTGCACTTCAGGGATTAGATTTTGAAGTAGTTCCAAACTCAACTACTGGCTCTTTTACATCACAAGAGCTGCAGAAATTAGTCCAACAATTGGGTTGCTTGTCGAGGGAAAAAGGACTTGATCATCAGAATTACAAATGCAAAGGCTGTCAAGACCTGCTCGGCAGCACTGTTTCTAAAGCAAAAGTTTGTGGTTACACTGGAGAGTACTACTGCAGTAACTGCATGGATCCAAATGTTTTCATCATCCCAGCGAGGGTGATACATAATTGGGACTTCAAAAGGTACCCTGTATCAAAAAAGTCTGCCACATTTTTGTTGGAATTCCAACATAATCCGTGGATAGATATGAAAAAAATTAACCCAAAAATATATTGTGGTGTCTCTGATATGGCTCAGCTGCAGGAACTGAGAATACAATTGAATTTTTTGAGAGCATACATATTTACTTGCAGGGAACCGGTGATTGAGGAGTTGCAGAAAAGAGTCTGGCCTCGAGAGTACTTATATGACCATATTCATTTGTACACAATATCAGACTTAGCTCAAATCCCGAATGGTTCTTTGCTTTTTCAATTAGAGAAAGTAGTCAACTTCGCTCGGACACATGTAATAGACTGTTGGCTGTGCAGCCAGAAAGGTTTCATCTGTGAAGTATGCAAGGATCCAAAAATCCTCTACCCATTTGAAACTGCCACAACCTACAGATGCGACGAGTGCTCTAGTGTGTTCCATGCTAAATGTCTCAATGCAAGCACACCCTGCCCTAAATGCAGGAGGAAACAAGACAGAACTAATGAATCATCATTGGTCGAGGCTGTACATAGCTATTTTACCAAATAACCCATGAACACACATTTTAGTACTACAAGCATTTTTAACACAATAAGATTATTATTGTTCTGAAGTTCTAGACATGTTGACTATGGATTAGGTTATTGCATAATAGTGGTTTTAGTATGTTTAACAATGAAAACCTGTAATCACAAATAAATGTTCCAGCCATGTTAGATATTGATGCAATCAAATGTATATTACTAGTCTTATACAATAATATAAAATTTAAATTGGAAAATGTCATTTTATCTGTCGTACAACATTGTATCTGGTCAGTTCACAAAACTTTATGTTACTTGTACAATATGTATATGATTATGTATTGCTTATGACTTTATCTATAGTTTTACAGCTTTTGTATGAGTTGCTGGTATTAGTGTATATAAGATATTAATATATTTTTATGAAACAGCAATTCCTGATAAAGATAATTAGAAAAATTGTGAAAAGCGGAGTATGAAAAAAAATGTATTTTTTTTATTTTGTTATCATAATTCTGTTGCATATTATGTTATGTATTTATATTAATCAAAATGAAGGATAATAAAGTACATGTGAGATGTTGAAAGTATGTTAAGATTGTGTTTCACTGTTTGATTGTAGCCTTAATCATGTCTTAGATTTGGACAGTGAATACATTAACATATTGAGTGTGTTACAGTTACAAACTTAAACAGGGCAGAATCATCATAGATATATCAGTCTAGCTGTGTTAGAAAAATATACACAAAAATATTTTAATTCTGCAAATTCAAGGAATTTGGGATTTCAAAGGTTAGATCAGTTATTAAAACAAAATTGGTTTTATAAATGGAAATAATCTTATTTTAATTGTAATTGATTTATATTAACATAAACAATAGATTAGAAAAAATATTTACATGTCTCAAAAAATATATTTCATGCTTATCTTGTCCTATTTAAGTTTAAAATATCGCTTAGGAAACTATCTGTTTCTTTTTTATTTTTATGTTTTTGTCCTTTGGTGGATGGAATGCTCTGTAAGTTATCTGAATCCCTAAATGTACCATAGTTCTGCTTGTCAATAGTAAATTCTCCAATACATTGGTCTAATAATTTATCAGATTCGTCTTTATTCTTGTTTTTCTTTTTGGATTGGTAACTAAGAGAGTCCTTTTCAAAGTCCAAAGGTACTATACCGAGGTCGCCGCTGTAACGGTTTTTGGCAACTTGTAAGTACTTTTTGCCACGCACAGCTGTCAGCCGTTTATCCTAGAAATAACATGCATATTAATAATTTCATTATAGTTCCTTTTGTCAGATTATACATAAGTTTATCTCAAAATAAGTGTTGTATCATGATTTATATAATGTTGGTCTGATTTCCGATTATGTAACATTTTTATTTGGAAAGTACCTGAATAATGAGTACATTGTCTGCTTCCTGAGACGCCTTAGCGCTGCCAAATATTGAGCTGGTGGAGAGGTCCTCCGAATCACGTTCCTAGAAAAATAGTAGATCACAGAAATAAAATATAATCTACAAAAGTATATGTGTACATGTTTTATTTCTTAAATTATGCATTTGTACTTCTGTTCTGTATATATTTGTTCTTTAAGGGAATCGAACCCACGACCTCAAACTGAGCAGTTAGGTTAAGAAATGGATCATACTAGTAAATAAAGTTCCATGCAATATAACTTCTATATAGATATTGGGAGAACTGCTAGAAAATGTCATTTAGCACGAAGCAACCCTTACATATGTTAACAATAATAAAGGATATATAAGTGCAGTACCTTCCTGGGGTGCATGACGAGGGTGACGTGGCAGTGGCGCGCGGTGGCGAAGGAGCGGAAGGCCGCGATCACGGCGTCCTGGCGCGCGAAGCGGGCCTCGTGCTCGTCGGCCAGCCCCAGCATGAACTGCACGTTGTCTACCACCACGTGCGCGATGTCGTGCATGTAGCGCGCGTGCTCCACCGCCTGCGCCGGCCGCACGGGCTCGGTCAGTCACACGGCAATTAGACTCGCATTAAGAGCGTCTTTACTAAGACTTGCATGCAAATTGTTTTAACCGGGACAACAAAGTAAACATTGGAGTAGATTCGTATGGCGCTAGATGTGTTATCCATGGACTGGCACGAGTAGAGATGGCAGAAATAATTAATTTTAGTGGCTTTGAAACAATGGATTTGCGCCCAACGTTTGAATAGTATTTAACAGGAAAGTTTTACGATTTCGTTTGGGATTTCAGACGTGATGTTACGTTTTTCGGATTCTGCCGTTTAGTAGCACTGCAATGGTGTATTTTGTTAAAAGAATTATAAGAACGCACCCTAAGGTAGGAGATATTCCTTAATATTTCAACCTTTAAGACTAATTATCTGTCTTGATTTTATGCACTACTTCCTTGCTTTCATTCTCATATGATATATGAAATTCATTATAATAATTATAATACCGTCGTAGGTGACTATCATGCCATGCCAGTTACGTTTAAGTCCCATGGAATAGGTGGTGAGCCTATTGCCATACAACACGCACGATTTCAGACTCCGAGTCACACTACTGGAAAATCTAAATTAGAAAAACCCAATAGTACTCGACCCGGGATTTGAACCCAGGACCTCCCGATCGGCAGTCGCGCTTGAACAACTCGATCAACAAGGCAGTCAAACTTCTAAATTCATTACTTGTATATTTTATACAAAATACTTATTTAAGATGAATCGATCGTTTCCTACGCGTATAAAATAAAAGTTATCCAACTACCTCCATGACAACCTTGATGGGTTGCTGTCCGTGGAAGGCAAGGTAGTATATCGGCAGCTTCTGGAAGTCGTCTGCGTACTTGTGGAAGTGCTGCAGGTGCTGCTCGAGCGGCACGCCGGCGAATTGCTGCAGCATGGTGCGCGCCAGCCGCGAGTTGCGGATCTCGAAACTGCCCCATAGGGTGTTCACCTTCAGGAATATTATAATAAAGAACTCTGTTAGATATAAAACGCGACAAATAAGTAGGACAAACACTGATTGAGGGAAGAAGTTAGAAGTCTCCAAAGCACTAAATATCATACATATCAGTCTACTCATATAATACCTAGGGAGGGTACTACACTCCTGTTATGTTACGTTTGTTACGTTTACATATTATCTAAACTTAGTGCTTCAATCAAGTGTACATGGTATACATACACTTGTAACCGTCGTTTCACTAGGTACACTCACGCCTTGCTGCGCCAGATCGAGGGACATTTCCGCGCATATGGTGGTCTTGCCGCAGCCCGTGGGCCCGGTGAGCACGGTGAGCTCGCCGCGCCGGTGCCCGCCCAGCAGGCGGCTCAGCGCGGGGAACCGCCGCCATTTCACTCCACGCACCTTGCCAACATGACACCCATATTTGAATGACTTTATTCTATAAATGATGGTGCTTTATTTACTTCTCAATCAATGTATCGAAGTTTTACAAACGTCTAATATATGTATGTATATAAAAACTTTGTTTAAATTAAGATCCATAAATGTAGACAAACAAAATACAAGAACTTAGATTTTGTATGTGATTCTCATATTGCTATCGATTAAACATCGACGTCTCGTCATCATCAATTCTTTTATCGTTCCATATCCGACAGATATGGTTGAACGAGAAGGTTTAATGTTACAATTATCCATGCTAGTCAAGTGTGGTTTTGCAGACTTCACACGGCATGAAGAAAACTATGAAGAAATCATACTTGTATAGGTTCCTTACAATGTTTTATTTTACCATTGTTTCTCAACTGTACGGTGCGGATCTGGATTTAAACCTAAGAATCCCGGAGTGCGATGCAGAATTCTAAGCCAATAAGCTGTCTCTTATTATTTATCGCATAATATCAGTGCAACCTAAATTGCTGTTGTAATTTGTATGATTATACAGAGTACGATTATTTCTTATCTATTGTATATTTTATGTTATAACATAAGGTTACGCCTGGATTTCTCCGAAGAAGTAGGCCGCGGAGTGTGGCACTATTCTACTATTCACCATTTATGTTATACATCCCATCATAGAATAGCCTATTATCATGCATCCAGCATGAATCCAGACTCCAAACTACTACTGTGAATAAGAAAACACCAATAATATTTTTCTCGACGCAAGGATCGAACCCAGCTCAACGAGGAAACCAAGAAAATATATTAATATAATACCTTGTCAATATTAGTAAGCTCGGCGTACACGTCGTCCCTCAGCGCCGCGAAGGTCGTGATAGAGCGGTGCGCGGCAGGTTTTGCTTCAGATACTAACGTCTTGAGCGATAGATTAGCGTCGGCAGCTTCTGTCGCTGTCACCAGGCCATCTGTCGGTCTGTTTACACATAAAATAAATCTTAGAAATAAGTGCACAGAATTTATTATTGACAAATAACAAAACAGCGGACGTATGAGGGTATCTATCGGATTAGAAATTAATGAATTAAGTTGTCAAAACGTGTATTTTAAAATCGAACAATATTTATTGGATCGTATTTATGATTACCTTACAAAGCGACATCTCTCCTCCCCGAGTTTTTCGGCGACAGAGCGCATGTCGTCCCAGTCTCCCCACAGGCATAGCTTCTGAAATCCTTCTAGAGTGGGAAGCACTATAGGCGGCAGACTGCAATTGCTCAGCCATATTATGGTACCTTAAGGTAAACAAAATGTAACGTGAATTAGTGGAAATAAACACAAATAAAAGTAAAAAAAAATTTATGATTGTGAAATCTGTGCTACCTTTTAATGTAGTCAAAATTTACTGATTCAAAAATATTTTTTTATGGCAGTCGCATGGCACATGTCCACCTAATACATTTTCACTATATTAATTTTATAATATAGGCCAGTATTTATCTTTTATCGACTGATAAAGTAATTTTTTAATTAATAATTATTTGTTTATGAGCTTGTTAATTAGTATGTCCATTGTTATCACTCTTATCTTGATATCTCAATTATAGGGGCAAATTTAATTCGCCTCTTGACTTCGGCCCTTATTTCTGGAAGCAGACGGAGGCACTTGCGGAAAGGACCCTCCCAGTTTGATTTTAACTAGGTCATTCCAGCATATAGATATTCTTCACATCACAATGCGATCCTTTTTGCGTCAATCTCAAGAATATGTGTATTTGGAACATTAATTAATTTACCTGGGACTTTACTAGCAGCTAAATGGAGTACATCTTGTATGTGAGGCACAAGGATCGCTTGGTCTGCTCGGCTTACTTTCTGCGCTCTACAGGAGAACAGTCCAGCTGTATGTAGTCCAAAGTTCTCTGTCTCTTCTTCCCTTCCTGCTTCAACCCTACGATATCCAACTATGTTGTCCAATGAGTTCTTAAGAGGAAAGAATAATATTGTTTGATCTGTAGATATCCTAACATCGGACAATACTTTGGTTGCATCTGGATAATACTGGAAAACGAAGATTACAGTAATTATTACATATCCTACAATTATTGGTTGCTGTTCTCAGATATTGTTTGTGAGAAGCACTCTTCAGCACTTGCTTACACCCTGATAACATCCTCATGTCAGTCACAATTGTCTGTGTACAATTTTGTTGAGTCAAAACTTTTTACCTTTTCATTCCTGTAATTTTTCTCTCCTTGTTTATGCTAAATATTTATGGATCATCATTGTTACAAACACAGATACTTAATTTTAAATTAGTTATAATGACCTGCAAAGGGACAAGAAGACTACTGATTGTTACATGGTCATTGCAGGCAGTAGATATGTAAACTCAGCGGCACGGAAAGTGGCCCAAACCTAAACAAGCCTATAACAAGTTAAATTTATGTCGCATAACAAAACCTTGTCTAACGATTGATTAGTAAGTTTATTTTTGGATAAATTATGGGCGTAGTTACACAAAATGATTGCTTATTTAATTTTTAATACATGTGCATCGCATTAACGTGTTAATACACTGGAAAGACACGTAAGATAATATTCAATAGTAAAATTATTGTGCAATTTACATAATTAATTCTAATTTTAAATTAATCCTTAACTTATTCTTGCTTCTAGAAGTGTAACGTAATTCAGCGCAATTGCAAATACCAGCGCAAGCTGTATTGCGTAAAAATCAATGGCGAAAGTGAAAGATTGTTGTCGAATGTACCACGTACAACTTTAAGATATGCATTGCAACAAGACGTTCGGCCACACTGTCCTGTACACAGTAAGATTAGGAAGTGGAAGAAAAAGGTGTATCTCAAAACACGATGATCGATTTATTGTAATCGTCATATTGAGAAATCGACTTCTCACTGCGGTTGGAATCTCGCAACACCTATAAAGGGCAATGGGAGTCAACGTCAGTGAGCACACAATTAGGCAAAGAATGGAAGAACGTAAGATGCCTGCTCGAAGAACAGCTCGAAGATCTGGACTCCTCCGGCACCATCACGTTGTCTGACTCTACTTAGCCATGAACAAGAAAATTGGTGGCAAGAACAAAGGAGTGAAAATCTCTGGACAGATGAATGCAAAGTGGCTTTAAGAACTTCAGACGGTCATGAACAAGTATGGAGAATGTGTTGACAGCGGTTTCTATCAATCACTACTACTTAAACCATCTGCTTCCAAGGATGTTCCACCATGCTTTGGGAAAGGATCACTTCTGGTGCACATACTGAGTTAGGGCTAATTGAAGGGCATTTGATGGCGGCACTATATATTGGATGACATTCTTTAAGACCACATTTTACCATATGAAGGGTTCATCAGTCTTGGAAAATTTCTTTCTATGCAAGAGAATGCTCTACCTCACACAGTGTGATGCATGAATGATTACCTTTTGAAGATCAGAATACAAAAATTACAATTGTCAGCAACAAGTCCAGACGTAAATCCTCTAGAACATGTCTGGAGCATGCTCAAAAGAACAGTTTTTGCTAGTTGTTATCCTCTACAAACCCTAAGTAAGTTAATAACCGTCTTGGTGACTGCCTGGGAAGGAATTCTTCAATTAGAGATTAAAAACATAATTCAGAACATTCCTCAACATCTATGAGTGGTTGTCAGAGCAAGGTATGGAAACACCAGTCATTAAGTTCAATAAACGTCTCCAATTTTTTTTTATTAATTTTAAAGTTAAAATTTCGTTGGTTATACTAAATATCATCTATTAGTGAAATGTTTAAAAATGACTAAAACTTCCATTTTCTATAGTTTTTTCTGGAAACCCTTTTGTGAAATGTTTAATTATGAGTATTTACTAAAAAAAATCATGCATATTAACTTTATCGTAATAATAATAATTATCAAAATATACTTGGGCCAGATTATGTGCCACTGAGTGTATTTCTTGGATCACACATTTTATAATGTATTCTAAGTAAAAAATGTATTTTGATGTGTTATCCCAAAAGCTTATCATTCTTATATGTAACTACAGTACTTACAGGTAATTCAAATAATCTAAAGAGTTGAATAGCATCAGTCTCACTTAAGTTTCCCAATGAGGTTGTTTCTTCAATGATTTTTTGCCAGTCCTTTTGGAACTGTTCAAACTTCTGCTGGGTCTTCTCTATGTAGTCTTTGATTGTGGATTCTAATTTTGCTTTTTTTATCAACCTCTCAAGGATGCCCCATTCTCCATGGACATTACATTTTGGACATAAAAAGTAACCTAAAGGAAAGTGTTTTATAAAAAATATATGGTAATATGTACAGATTAAGAAGTTTATTTCTGATAAATGATCAATTTCAAAATAATAGATAAATCATTAGATCAAGGCCACTAGACATTGGTAATTTTATTGCATTGTAACATTGTGTTTAAAGATGACATGTACAAGAGTATCAGGTCTGTAGGGGTAGAGGTGGCACTTGGTGATCTGGCTAGAAGTTTGTGTTGCAGTTTTGATGAAGTGTGTTAAAAATTTAATCAGGGTTAGGCAGGTCTAATGTCCAGCTATGGTTATTCGTTTAGAAAGATCTAAAAGTGATGGTGTGAGAGGTTATTATTTTATATTATACTATTTTTGTGTGATTTATAACTTCTGTAGAATATTTTAGAGGTTACTCAAATTTCGTTATTTAGGGAATATTTGAAAGCCGGCGTATTGCTATATTGTTGATCAAATCTCACTTACCAGTCGTTTTATTTACATAAACTTTAGTCTCTGTATTTTTCTGTTCTCCTGAGCATAGCGTACACTTTGTTGTAAGCGATGTGAACCCGTCCTGGACCGCGAAACCTTTTTGTCTCAACAGTTTACGAATATCGGCTGCAGCTATTTTAGGAATATCATTCAAGCCAATATTGTGCACTTTTCTTCTAATGTACTCAGAAATGTAGTTAACTGATTGGCGGGTTTTGTATCGTAAAGAGTTACACATCATTTTGAAAAGAAATGTATTGTTTAAACTCAAGTGTATACTCAACTATTTCGATTTCAACAGCATGTTTGTTTACCACTTGGAATTGACAGACAGAATGTCACAATACTTACAATGACAGTTCCATTGTCACATTCGTCCTACGCAACTAAACCATGGGATGTGCTGGACAGCCAATATTATTTTTACTACAAGTCGGTATAAAACAGATATCATATTTGTTCTTTCTTATTGTTTTTGGATTTTTTTATTTTATGATATGACAATTGTTTAATATGATTTTACGACCAAACTATTCGTTGCAGCTATGAGAATTTTTAATATTATTTTGCTCACCTCACCATTTGCTGTAATTGAAAATGCGATTAACGATCCAGAGGATCTAGGTCCAATTCTCGGGCGGGTCTGATACTGTTAGATTTTCTATTTTGAAATGTCTTGTACTGGCTCAATCCTGATTTGTACCCGGTGCATCGTAATAGGGTCACCAGCTATTCCATCGTGGGAGATAAAAACGTAAATAGTGAAACCTGGGAGGAATGTTGTTGACTACAGATGTGTTAATCATGGCAATATTGAGATTGACAAGAATAGATTTATTAAATTCACTAATAAAATTAAGATTTCTTTTAATATTAGCAAGTGGAAATACTGAAATGTAGTGTTCTATTATATTGTAATCATTATTATTGATACCAGATATATATAAACTCATTAACAAATCGTGATGGCTACATTTATTGCAAGAGACCACTGATTCTTACCTGTTTATGTTTAGGGGAACAACTAAAACACTTGTTTCTCTACACATAATCTATTTTACAGGTAACAATATGTACACTTGTCTAAAATAACTTAAATTGTCTAAAAAATTAATTTAAATATGTTAACAAACCGATATAACACATGATATACAAAATAAACAATACATAGCGTATGGCAAAACCGCCGGCTACTAATTGGTACTGTAAAACATTTGAGTAACATTATCTATTTAATATTTAATCTGAGCTTGGGGTTAGGTGGTTTTTTATTTCTCAACATAATGTATTACCTAGGGTCAAGATTGAGGTGACATTGTTAAATAGTCACACATCTGTGTCTTGATAAAAATGTTACAAATATTTGAGATATGCAGAGGATTTTAAAAGGTATGTACTATGTACTGAGATAAAGAATTTAAATTAAAATACGAATTAAAGTTATTATTACAGCAAATATTCTTTTTCCCATTATGAGAGATGGACCGAGATCATGATAGAATCAAATTTGGCTTACATTAAAATTACCTTACTCTAAATAATAATTATAATTAGTTATCATATCAAAATACGATATTTAAAATATATTTTTCTTATTCATACACATTTTAAACATAAATACAATACAGATTACGGTATAAAATTGTTTTAGGAAAATTTTGGATTTTATCTTCAATTGTTCTACATAATGTCTTGTAGTATAAAATATATTTATTAAAAACTACACATTTGTGTAAATGTTTATTTTGATACCCGATTCGTGAACTTAAAAATGTGATGTTTGCATTACGATTGACATAAAAAATATTCGTTTTTGAATATTTAAATTTACGAAAATATTCATAAAACGAATACAGAAATTATTCTACGTACACAGAAATTATAGACCCGTAATGAGACCTTCAAAATAAATATCTAAGACACTGCTGAAAAACGTTTTTGATGTATATTGTTATTATTAGCAATTTAAATTTTTCAAAATAATATATTAATTGTCGTTTTCCAATTTATTTTTATATGTAAGGTATTCATAATTTCAATTTTGGATTTAAGTCTTTTGATCTTGTTGTTTCAAGTAAAAATAATGAACTGTAGTAAATTCATTTATGCCTTCTTCAGCATAAAGTGATTTTAGTAACTTTTGGAAAGCATCAGTTTTTTTTTGAACTAATACTGTGGGGGGTACTGCTGTCGTTGCAAATGCTGCACAAGGGGACCTTGCTGCTGTTGCTGCATGGCTAGCATCTGTTGCCGCATTCGTTGCTGCTGCGTCATCTGCTGCTGGTACTGCGTGTTCTGCTGCTGCTGCTGCTGTATACGAGGGTAGGGCGGCGCTGGCCCGCCCATGCCACCCATCGTTACGTTTGGAGCCTTCATAGAAAGTTTTAAAAAGCATGTAATGCAGTATTTTGATTCTTTCACGTTATTATATAAGATGACTGCCTCGTTGATCAAGTGGTTGCAAGCGTGACTGTCGATCGGGTGGTCCCGGGTTCGAATTCCGGGTCGGATATTATGGATTTTTCTAATTTTGATTTTTTAGCAGTCACTCGGAGTCTTGAACTGTGCCCGGCGTATAGCTATTGCCATATCCTAATTAAGTTCACCATCTATTCCATGGTTCTTAAAAATTCAGGAGGAAGGCCCATTGGCAGATTCAATGTTGTCAATAATATTATTAATATTGTATTAACATATTTGTATGGTGTTAGAAAAGAATTCTTACCTGTATATACTGTGGACGTGCATTTTGTCTCTGTTGCGCTAAGTACGCTTCCTGGCTGGCTCGCCCACTTAACATATTCTGTAAATAAAAAAGTATACAGCATGATCTATTGCATAAATAAATAAAAACACTACAAATACTAAAATTATTTTTGCTTCCATAACATTTTCCTACCACCTTTTTAATATCTAACATTGGTAACAGGGATCGTGTTATACCTCTTTGGGCAGCAGCATAGACTGTGTGAGAAGCTGTACTCTATGATCCCTAACCCAAATCTATTTGTTCCAAAACCATGGTGGGGATCATGAACAAAACACTCCTTTGCGAGGGCCGATGTTCAACAGTGAAATGACACAGGCTGTGATGGCTTAAGTTGTGCATTTATATAACACATAGTGGTGACTTAGTCCACATAAAGTTTATTCACCTGTTGATATGATTGCTGTCCGGGGAATCCACCCATAGCGTTTCCACCCTGTGGCCCCATAGATGCCGCCTGACTATTCATACTGCCTATACCACCACCCTGCCCCATTTGACCCATCTGTCCCATCGCTTGACCCATCTGCCCCATCCCTTGAGTCATCTGACCCATGCTCTGGGGCATCTGGCCGGATTGACCCACGCCTTGGTTCATCTGACCCACGTTTTGGCCTATACTGTTCACCCCTTGGCTCATTGGATTAACCTGCTGGCCCATTTGATTCACGGTTTGTCCCATACCCTGAAAACATGAAATATATAATTAGTATTGTTAAGTTCCTGCTATTGCCGTGATAACTATAATAATGAAGAAAATATATTTCAACACATGTTATCATTTTAGTATATTTATTTGTACATATACAATCATGTGTATAAGCACTCATAAAACATGTAATAGTAAAATAAAATAACATCACTTCAGTAACACTGAAAGGGAAAGCAAAGGAAGGGAAGGGAAAGGAAGAAGAGTGTAGTACACTCCCATGTTTTACCAGTAAAGAAATATTTAAAAGTAAAATATCAATTTTACTTATATTAAAAAAGTAATAGTTGGTAATGAATAAATACTAGTGACACACATAATCATATAACATAAGCAAAACAAGGATGAAGAGAAACTATAAGGTATTTGCAGGTAAGTCAGTGTGACTGTAACAGAAGGGCTTTCTTATTGTAAAAACCTAACCTGGTTCATCATCTGCTGTTGACCACCTTGCATCATTTGCTGGCTGTATCCACCATAACCCTGCTGCATGCCGCCATACTGCCCGCCGAACATCTGACCGCCCATACCTCCCATTTGTCCAGCACTCATCTGTCCAGTACCCATTTGCCCGGCTCCCATTTGTCCAGCCCCCATCTGACTGGCGCTCATTTGTCCAGCTCCCATCTGCCCAGCCCCCATTTGCCCCGCGCTCATCTGCGTCTGAGCCATTTGTACACCGCCCATTTGACCCATGGGACCCATGCCACCCATCCCACTCATTGGGTTCATTTGACTGGAAATAATATTTTACAACCAGGAATTGAATATACTCTGTTATTTAAATACATAATATTTTACTCAAAATATATATTTTGATATTGGTGTTATAAGAGAACTCTAGTCACTAAGATTTGTAGCAATTTTTTATCATATCAATAATCCAATAATTTCTTATTGAATAATGATTAGTTAAACAGTCACTTGCTGTTATAAAGATATTTATTTTTGAAGTCAGGATTACTTTTTGTTACTGTAAATTTCTCGTTTTTTTTTCAAATATGCTGTATTCTGATTTGTATCTTAAATTACACAATATTCTTGAGCTGGCAGTCTGAAAATACATCTTGAACATTTGCAGGAAAGATATCAGATACTGGATCACTGATTAATTTATTATGATGAAAATATATTTACTTGGGCTGCATCTGTGCCATCTGGTTCGGTTGCATTTGCCTCATGCCCTGTCGCGGGAACGGGGGGCGCGGGTGAGGTGCGCCCGGGTAGCCGCCGGTCTGGAAATAGTAAAAAATATTGCAATTTGATAATATTGATCATGCTCTTGACTATGACAATGAATATATTACATTAGTAATGTTCAGGCTACTTTGGCAGCTACTTTTTGTGAATCATTATTTTACTTCTGTACTTAGTATTATTACTGGAACTGGATAAAGTAAAGTTAGACCAAGCTCGTATCACATATCTGGAATTGGGATTAAAACTAATTTTACTTAAATGTTATAGAGAGGAGAGTATGTATGTAAATATTAAAGTGGGCAGTGGACCTGCATCTGCGTCATCTGGTTGTAGGGCATGCGCTGGCGCAGCATGTTGCTGAGCGCCTGCTTGGACTGCGTGTTGGAGGGCGGCGCCCCGCCGCGCGCCGCCACGCCCGGGCTCACGCCTGCTGGAGCACCACATTGCAACAGGATAAACATCTACCGATTTTAATTTAAATCTATCTATAGACTACTATGGAATTTATTGTGAATGTTTTCCTGTGCTGTATTATACCATAATACAACGAGCAGAAATCAAATTAGCACTTGGGAATCATGTGCTTCCCCTCCCGCCACCCGACTCCGCCTACTGATGCATACCGTTGGAACGTTGCTACTACGTCATCATAGCGAGGTAGCTAGGTACCTTGTGCGCGTTATACGTACCGGGCGGCGTGTAGTAGTTCTGCCCGGGCGGCGGCGGGAACCACTGCTGCTGCTGGATGAACTGCGGCTGCTGCGCGGGCGCGGCGGCCAGCCCTCCCGCGGTGTTCCCGTTGGGAGTCACCGCCCCGTTCGTCTGTTCACATCAGTTAAAATTTTATTATTATTACGTCTCGTTAACTCGTACCAGATGTAGCCAGAGAGCACCGATGGCCAAATATCTCTATCTTTACAAACCTGATGTTTTATCTGAGTTCAAATACACGTTGCAGAAAAGAACCTATATATCTAATTGATTCATTATCCTATTATTAGTTGTTTTTCAAATAAACGTAAACGAATTTCTAGAATTTTAAATCGTGAATATGTGTGGTATATTTAATGTCACCAACGTAACATTTTTTTCCAAATGCTTATGTAACATTAGTATACTATACTTCTGGTCAAAAATAATATGTTTAAACGAAGTTTTTATAAATATTAATAGATATACGAACCGGTGTGGTAGGTTTCGGTTTCTTAATTTTGTTCATCTTGCACATGATCTTGCGACTCTTGCCGGAGCCAGTGGGGCTCGAGTCCAAGCTACCGTTGTCCTGTTGATCAAGAGGTGTTTTAAATTTGGAGATATTACTATGACTGTTGGAGTCATAATATTCATAGTTCCATTACTACTAAGCATTTAAGAAACACTTGAAATCTTCAAGGCGCTTTTAATGTACAAGGAACAAGTAGAAAGGTCACTGCTGACCTGTTTGCTGTCGCTGGTCTCCAGGTCCTCAGGCGGTAGCGGCAGCGGGTCTAGATAATAGCTCAACGGCTTCACGAGACTGTGTGTATGATACTTCAGTAGCCTATATTGGGAGGAAAGAAAAAAAGGCTAGTATTATATTAAAGAATTATAAAACGGTCATATTGTTTGTATATAATATAAAAAAGACTTTTTGTTTTTCTATACTAGGTACGCCTTTATAAAATATAAAAAGACATGCTTAGCCACATAGAAACCTCTACGCCTTTTTAGTATCCTAACGTTAAGAAGTGTTATTGAAAAAAAATACAACTAAATGTGAAAAAAATTATATATAACTATCAAACTAAATGATGAGTTATTTTTAAACAGTTTTATAGGTGGTACATACCTATGCGCGTTTTCGTACGTGAGGGTTTTCCGTTCGATCTTGGTGGCGGCGAACCACGCCCAAGAGAGCGGCGCCGGGTTCCTGCCGCCCTCCACCAGCTCCCAGCTCGACACGCGCTGCTTGTCCGTCAGCCGTAGACCCTGCGAACCGTCCACAAATACACATCACATTATCCTCATCAGTCCACTGGTGGACATAAGCCTTCTCTCATGAGCATGAATTTGTGCAGTTTCATAAGGATTATTTGTCTATAATCCCCACGCTGGTCACGCCCGGTAGGGGGATAATAAAGACCCACCAGAGTGTCTACATACATATATTGGCTATATATCCATTGTTAATTAATAAGAGCAGCGTCATACTGAGTGTCGTCATAACACGAGGCGAGACGTACTTTAACGAAATGGTTACCAGTATTACCTATATAAAACTATTCAGTTACCTGTTTTTTGTCGCTGTCAAATCCCGTAATTTTGTTCCCTTTTTGATCCACTAGACATCCGAGAGGCTCGCATGCGATCACCTGGAAAACATGAAAGTTTGTTTTTAAATATTAAAAGAAAAACAATAAATACGCAGCCAGATATGTAGTATTTACAAATACCGAAATAAATTAACAATGTATATATCCAAAAGTATAGAAAAAGCTATAAAAAGCGACGGTTAATTATATACATTAGCATAGTACCTATGTAGGTATACAGTTAAATAGAAAATCATTACAAAGGAGAGATACATTAAATTAAGTGAAAAAGAAATCACAGAATATAAGTATGTACTTACTAGAGTTTGAAAAAAAAAACCTTTCATCATGCTTAGTAGGAAATAGCTTTTAAAAATTATGTGTGCAGTGTGAGTTATCAACAATTTCTTCAGCGTGATAAGCGTTTGTCTATTTCCATACAATATACAATAGAATATCACAAAAAAACCATAGATCTAAAAAGACCAATCGTTAAATTTATAATCTTAAAAAAAGAGCCTACAATTACTATTAAAAAGATTTACTACACGAGAGTAAATATTTTTCTGACTAACTGTATACCTTTTTGCTCCCGTATTGGAGAACAAAGTACTTTTTTTATTTTTAATCAGTTTCCTTCTAACGTGTTTTAAAACTCTATAAGAGATAACAATTGGAGTGTCAATTTATAACCTTGATTCAGGATGATAAAAATTGACAAGATTATATTATTAATAAATGAACAATATACCTGATCTATCTTGTCCTTGGCTAGCGATGAATCGCAAACTTTCTGCGCAAGAGATCTACCAGACCAGAAATGGTTCACCGTTCACCCAATTATTTCCAGTATTTTCCCGGAGTTCTGGTAATGCTGATAATGGTCGTGTACTAATTTTGTATATACATATAAGGGAACAATTTGCTATAAGAATTATTATTAGTATACCTCGATTATGGTGTTCTTGGACAACGGCAGCAGCTGTCGTACGCTCTGAACGGAAGGTCCGTGCCTGTCTCCGATCTCCTTCTTCAACTTCTTCATGAGGTTCTGGTAGTGTTTACGGTTGTTGTCGTCGCCGCCGTCCGCGAGGGTGGAATGTATGAGGGTGGCAAGCATGTCGATCAAGGTCGTGAACAGGTTGCTGCGACACAAACTAAAATATAATTATTGTAGCGACCGTCCTGCAACACCACCACTACACAGCAAGTTTTCTGATGCCGGTGCTCAAAGGTATGTCGCGGGAGCGGACGATACGAAAAACCACTGATTTTTCAAATTTAATAAAAGAGGAATGGAAGACTCTTTCTTTCTATAATACTATTAATCTACTCTTTCAGTACATATGGATATATAAGGGGGCGTCCATTAATCACACGAAGTGATATAAGAGTTTTGTACCCCCCATCGTCTCCCTCCTCCCTCTGTTAATTGATTTATTTTTAATTAATTTTATTTTAATTTTAGCCTATAATTAACTTTTGTTTAGAAATTGTTTGATATTTTAATTTAAGACTAATCAAGAGAAATATTTAAGATTACTGAGTATAAATACTCAGTAATCTTAAATACTTGTACATTACAGTAGTCTATTTAGACTAGCGTTACAGTGAAAAGCAAACAATAAGTTACTTTAATACGTTTGAGATTAAGTACTATTTTTTTGCAATTTTATGCAGTTTCTTGGGAAAAAAATTGCATAATATTTGCCGAGACCCTCCCCCCTCCCAAAGTAAAATTAAATGAGATTCGACTTTCCCCCTTGAACGCCTCATGTAATTAATGGACGTCCCTTAACGTGACATTTAAAACATCGTGTATTAAGAAAACGATGTATTTAGAAGAATTACGTCAGATCTGTGAGGATACAGATGTTTGGCACTCGGTGCTCTCTTTCTACCCTCTAACACACGCAGCGTCCGCTCCGCGCCCGCCCCGTGCCCGCGAACACGCCGCACACCACAATGTATGGATACGAACACATACATTAACATTTGTTTTAGTCAAAGCTTCGCTGAATGAAGGTGTTCAATGGTGTATGACTGACGACTTGCTGTGTAGTTTATTTCCGATGTCAAGCACATGTAACACACTCCATTAGTGTCGTAGCTAAGATCATGAGCGATAACGGTGACGTTTTTGTTCCAAACCCCCTCAATACTGAGTTTACTGGTAGGGGGAGCTGGGCGGAGGGAAACAATACAATCTTTGAAGTATAAATTCAGTTATACATTAAAGCATTAGACAAAAAAGTAGTTCTCAGTTTGTGGGAATGTATCAATTACAGTAGCTTTGAGGTGCTTTTTAAGTTATGATTATATTACTAAAAAAAAGAGTTTATGCCCCAGCCGCCTCGCAGGCTATGGATCTGCGAGTTAACCCCCTGAATATTAGTCCTGAGCACCCTCCTTCGCGACCAGCCCCTAGCTACAACACTGCTCTAGCGAAAGAATTAGATCTAAGTGGAAATCATAAAGCATAGTGTGCGGAGATGAGTTATTTGAAAGTAAGTTACCAGATGATGACGATAATTAAAACTCGTTTTACATGTCGTAAAAATGGCATATGATTATAAAAATGGGAACCAATACCTTTGATATGAAACAGGTTTATTGTCTCAGAACCGGTGACAAATTGAGAATTAAAATTCACTAAAGACAATTCTCTTGATTGTAAGAAGTGAAGCGTGAATGTAGTCTGACAAAATATTTCATTTCTTAGTAAAGATAAGAATACCAACATTTAATGACACATACCACCTGGTATCGTAATAACAATAATGAGAGTTAGAAAAGAAAAGATATTATTTGTGATAATTTGTGTCGGAATAAATATCACGACAAATAGTAGACAATCAACGAATGGATTTAAAAATCAATAATTCAATTACCACTTTCGATTGTTTTATACGTAGAGATAGCGCCTACCACAATATTTTTTACATCGACCGATTATTATTAAATACCGTATCTTTGCCCTTAAATTAAGTAACTTATTTTTTCTTATCCGTACATAAAACGTATAATTAACACCACAAACAACGCAAGTGACGTGTATCTGGAAGGAGGCAACAGCACCCGTGAAAAATGTGTACCTATTGTTGTAGGCGTCGATGAGCTGGTGCGCCACGAGCTGCGTGAGCAGCAGCGCCCAGTCGGCGGTGAGCTGGTGCGAGCGGCGGATGGCGTCGAACATGCCGCCGGCGAGGCTGAAGCGCAGCTGCAGCGCCTCGGGCGCCGCCTCCTCCGTCCAGGCGTCGCCGCCGCTGCAGGCGCTGCGCTCGTGCTCGCGCGCGTGCGTCAGGTAGTACTGCAGCTGCGCGTGGATCGACGACAGCAGCGCCTCCTGCTGGACGTCGCACGCATTCACATGGTTTCGAACTAAATTCTTATTATTTTATAAGTTACGTTTAGTTTGGAAAAACGTGTTTCCTTACAGCATGAAGTATTCATTATTAATAAATTCGATTTTAGAAAAGTTCCTGTGTATACAGAATAGTGGTGGTTAAGAATTAGCGTGAAATGAAAATGAAACTATCAATTTCTTCAAGTTACTGAGACATACGTCACTATTTTATGTAATGATACTGTAATGCTGCATCCCCTACTGAATGTTACAGTGTTAAGTATGTAACCGTGCGAGAATAAGCGTGTAAGTATATGGGTGCGATCGTCCAAGCGTTCAAGCGTGTAAATGAGTAAACGTGTAAGCGTGCAAAACACATAGACCCGTAAGTGGAGTGTGAGGTGAGGTACCTTCTGGTCGTCCTGGTGACGTAGGCAAGTGAGCACGAGCGACAGCAGCGGCTCGTTGGCGAGGCGCACGGCGGCGAGCCCGCCGCACGCGCACGCGCCGCCGCACGCGCCGCCGCTCACGCCGCGCTTGCCGCCGCCGCCGCCGCCCGCCGACCTGCGCACCGCCTCGGTACATGCCTATAAGCTCTCTTACAGTACCCATCGGAAAGCAAACTACTAGCGCACTTTCCAGTATCAATGTCGAGTAGCAAAAATATGAATTGTAAAAGCTATTTTCGAGTTTTGATGGCACCTTGTACTTTGTCGATTTGATCGTTTTATCTACTCTTACTAATAGGTATGGCTTTTCTGTTGAATACCCACTGCTATATGACGATCAAAGGAACTTGTATATGGATGAAACTTTCTTCATAAATAACAGTGCTATTTTTGTTTTTAAATTTTCATGTTTAGAGTTGTAATTTATAAAATACCCTTTGTAACTGGGACTTTGATGACTCTTGCAGTCCCTGTGGGAGCCTCCACCGCCTCCACCGCCACTAGAGCAGTTGCCGCTGCAGCCCGCTCCCCAGCCATTTTCCAAAATCTACAATACAATAAATGGTGTTGTAGGAAATTTAATGGTACATAAGTACATGTAGTCACTCATGAACTGATAATATTGGGCCTTTCCTGAAAGTTAGAAAATATAAAATTGTTACTGTCTGAAAAACTAAAACAGTACTTACAATGGGTGGATGCTTATATAAACTTTGCTTTGTACAGAAACAATTTTGTAACCTGTATATTACAAATGATATATAGACATTACCGATTTATTTTCTACGCCTTCATTAAATATTTTGTGACAGAGAAAAACAAGGTTAGCAAATCGTCTTATGTTTAGAAACGTTTTTATAAATGATATCACCGATAAGCAGATATGTATCAAAAATATAGGTGACATATATATATGTTACCTGTCCGGCCTGCTTCAGCACGCGTCCCTGCACGGCGGCGGGCAGCTTGGCCACCAGTGGCGCCACGAGCCACACCGACTGCGACCACTTGCTGGTGCTCACCACACCACGCTCCGTCCCCGTCCTAGTGGAACGAACACGAGTTAAACATGTTTCAAGCTCGTAAGAGAGAGAGTGCGAAACAAATATAAAATTGTAATTTTATAAAAATCGGGCAGGTAGGAAAAGCAAAGTGAGAACGCGAAACAATTATACGTATTGGTATATGTATAGTGACGGTAATAATGCGAGAGTGAGAGAGAGCGAGTGAGAGCGAGATAGCGAGACCTGTCCTTGTCGGGCGGCGGTGGCGCGGGCTGCTGGAACACGTTGATGACGGCGCGCGCCACGGTGTCCAGCCACGCGCCCAGCTCGGCCGAGCCGCTCGGGAACTGCTTGAACATCAGCTGCAGGTCCAGCCACGACATGCGCAGCGACCACTGCTCCAGGTTCTACACACATCAAAACCATTGACCCACGCGACCTTCTTATCGTACCTCTGTTGTCTCCTCTCAGAATGAGTAGCGTTAAAGCCATATAGAATATATTTGATATAAATGCCGCTCTATTGCACGAACGATTTTTTTCAAGAAAAACGACCAAATATATTCAATATTAGGCTACTATGTAATGATACGTTCATTACAAGAAACCGTATTTAATAAACATGTTATTTTATCTGACACAATACAATTTAAGAAGTGTTAATTGTTACATAACATCACGCCTGTAATCCCCGAAGTAGTACACTCCCACATTTTACCAGTTACGTTTAAATTTCATGGAAAGGCTTCACGCCATACAGCGGGCACAGACCAGACTCCGAGTCACTACTAAAAATTCTAAATAAGATAAATCCAATCGTTCCCGATCCGGGATTTGAA
>DWME01001897.1:0-22733 GCA_018244795.1 Parelbella ahira ahira
GGTTGGCAGACTTCACACACCTCAGAAAATATTATTTTTTTTATAAATTCTAAGGTGTGCAGGTTTCCTCACGATGTTTTCCTTCACCGTTAGCAAGTTAGTATTAATATATAGATTTAGCAATTAAGCTTCTGTTCTTATTTAAAATGGTCGTCATCCTGTATAACGTACGAAAAAGTAGATATACAAACACTGTTATATACAATCGCATGCATGTAGAGACGTCTCTACCTGTTGAACTGACGATACAGAACAAGAGTTGTTACACTGTCTTTGAGTTATTCATGTTCGTTGCATTTTTCAGTCATTTTTCTATTGTAACTGTGTAAGGACTTTTCTCTTTTTATATTTCATTGTCGATGGCAGGTTTGTTTTGTTAAAAAGTAACTCACGTAAAAGTAAATCACGTCTGTAATTGGTGGAGAGGTTGGCAGAGGAGTTGTAGCACTCCCATGTTTGACTTAACTCCCATATTGCAATCTTGTTGATTGCCTCGTTGGTCGAGTGATTGTCGGGGCCAGATACTATTGAGTTATCCTAACTTGAAATTCATAGTAGTGGCTTCTGAGCCACCTATTTCATAGTGGGTGGTGAATGTATGTAAATGGTAAAACGTGGGAATTTACACTCCCCTGCATACCTCGTTGGGATTACAGGCGTCTTACGTCTTACGTCTTTTATATCAAAATCAATTTTCGCTGCGTTCTCGCTATTATCGGCGGGAGCCCATGAAGAAGGACCTAGGATAGTCGAGTCATTCCCAAATATATAAGTCAGTCGGTATATAATTTTGTGATACATGCTATTATTGTATTAATTATTATATAAATATGTATATTAAAGATGAGGCGTGGGAGTGTATTACACTTCTTTGCTTACATCTGCGAGGAAAGACTAGCGTGTTACATACATTATTAAATAATGCAATTACAAACCGTTCCTACACTTTTATTATTCCATTGTTGGAACACGGCTCTCTCAAAATGAGAGGGTTAAGGCCATTAATTGCCACGCTGGCTAAATGCGGGTTGGCAGACTTCACACGCGTTAGAGATTTTTTTTATAAATTCTAAAGTGACCAGGTTTCCTCACGGTGTTTTCCTTCACGGTTAGCAAGTTATATTTAAACTGAAAACGCACTTTTGTAAAGAGGTGCGCGCCATAAATTGGAACCCAGGTTATAAATATTTCACATACATTCGTAATAACGACATTATACAATGAAGCCATACATAGTTGAGTGTTGATATAGGATATTAGTATATTATCATTATGAATAAATATGTAGGTATACCTATTATATTATGAATGAACGAAATATAAACATTAATTCATTTAGGTACATTTATAGAACAATAATACATTTATATGAATATTATTACAGAATATTAATACATTTGGTTGTAATACCTATTGCGAGATGTAATTTAAATCTATTTAATGTACCAAAAATGTTTCATTGTTGAACAAAACGTACAAAAGTCGTTTCACCAAAATAGCTCTATCCTCGTTACCCTCAGCGAAATACGGAGGTTTTACATAAACAGCCTTTTTAATGATATACTTCTGCGTGACCGGTCGCCGTTATGGTGGCGTCATGGAATATGAAAAGAAATAGAGGCCGCCTAATAAATATTTTCATCGATTCTTTTCGTATACAATACAATACAATACGATACAATTATTCTTTATTGTACACCAGAAATATACAACGATACAACATCTTAAGGCATACGAAAGGCGAAAATACTAATTTCTCTTTAGATCAAATTTTGGTCATTTTGGAATTTTGCATGAACTTGAATGTAATATGGAATATTTTTATTATTACATCATCGTGTCAGATCTCATATGGGATAGGCTGAGAGCATCGACTGCCAATTTTGTTTGTTCTAACAGTCTTGATATGCTTTTTCTGCGTTCACCGCTCTCTTCATACACATAGGCCGGGTAAAGTATAAATTTTTAATAAATAAAATGTCGTAGTATGTATATTAAGAACTTATATCGTCGATAAAATCAATGCAAAATGAAAGCTGAAACGGCGTACCAAACTGACGACACGTACATAATGTATTCTATCACAATTTTTGTTTAAGCGTACATTCTACACATGTTGATAAGGTATGAGGTGTTTACTCCATGGCGTTTATGGAAACACACCTTGCGAGCGGCGTATAGGCTTATGGTGGAAATGGACGTCAAATCAAAATGGTTTAATAAAGTAAGGACATTTTTTTACTTACGAGTACGTATGTACTTACCTATCGTGTTATTTTAGCAATATATTTTTTGTGATAAATTTTGTTTTCTCCAGTTTGAATTAAGATGTAACATATTAGATAAGAGTAGTAACAGGTGCGTGAAGAGAGCGTCGAAAATTAAAGAGGAACGTCTGTAAGCATAGCCATATTTGGTACTCTCTGCCTACCCCGTTAAGCACCTGACTTGATGGTATATTAATAAAACGATATCTATACCTATATAATAAATTGACAGAAACCGATTTCGTATCGTACGATTATTCGACTATCTGATTTATTCCCTGTGAAAGCGTCCGTTTATTCCCACCCTTACCACCGCTTCCGGGAACAGGGCTGGTTTAGGAAGTCATAATTTAAGAGTTCTTGCTATGAATTGGACTGCTAGTTAGTGGCTATTTGGTGAATTTAGGTGATAATGTATGCCTTTTTGGAATTTATGGTTACTGATCGAATGATAAAAGCTATAAAATGAACGCTTAAAATTTTTGTGATAATCTTTGTAGTTTTTATAGATACAAATAACGTTGACAACAAAATCGATTGTTAGAACAACAATAAATACTCAATTAAATACAAGTACATTGGTCATAGATTTTTTTTATTTAGCTATAGGCTCGTTAGCAATAGGCTCGCGTTTGGCTGCAATCTTTCCTGATGGAAAAGGAGATGCAGCTTTAGATGTGGCGCGCTTGCCTAGAAAGTGCCTATTCACTTTTGTCCATAGTCTTAGTGTATTTTATACTTTCAGTACAGTTTTCCTTGCACTTTATTAATTCGTGCTACGGCTTACTTAAAACCCATTATCCAGAAATTATTTTAGCGTTGTCACATTCGTTTTATTAATTATCAAATTCTTAAATTGTTTTGATATAATATTCAATATAGGAATCAAATTCATATGATGATATTTCGATGCTTGTAGTCGAAGAGAAATCTCTCTAAGCCAACGGAACTCAACACAATATCAACTCCTAAGTGTTATGTGACCTAAATACCTTCCCCTTGCCCCGTAAACGTGAAAAAATGTGGGGGTTGGAGTCATCTACATAAAGCACATTAACTATCCCTCATCAAACTACAGTATACATGTAACTTAGACGATGCTAATGTAGTCTTTGTATCCGACCCCTCTTTTGAATACATCCTCTTTCACATCAATGTTACCTCAACGATCTTTGAGAACCACTGTACTTTTAAGGCGTTACACTTAACTGAAAAGAATGTCTGAGACTAAACTTAAACATCCTTTATCCAGACTTATACACTAATTCATCCCTGGATATGCTTGCATCATAATACCGTACTAATGAAAACGTTGGCTAATGATTTTCGAGATATCTGATGATGATTTTCGAGAAATTCGAGCTGTTAATACTTCGGTATATTATCAGTAATAATCGGCATCAAAATGGGATTCTGTTTGGTATGTTGTCAGTATATTGTTATAATAATTCGGTATATTCTCACGCCGGGTCCCTAACGGGGCAGTCAAAAAGTACCGAATGCTCAATATTTCTATCGTTATAGACTGGACGTATTCCTTCTACATTCATACACACGTGTCTTCTGACGTTGATAGAGAAGTCAATTTTGAAAGAGTAACGTAAAACGTATCTTTTTCGTGTTTGTTTTAATAATGTAATATATGATATTTGAAAATCAGCTATTTATAAAAATCAAATTGGAATCGTTTCATATTTGTCACTAATATTTATAGGTATTACTTTGCTACTTTTACCCTATTTGTGATCTGCTGCAAGTCCAAAACCTATTTATTGACTATCTCGTTACATAATGAATTCAAGGCTTTGGATAGTAGGCATTCAGATCTAGTTTTGGAAGAGTTTGAAAGACCTGATGAATACCCTATTCTGTACGCATTATTCATTCCATCCTTTATTCAAGCAGTGATAGTTTACTGCTTCAGGATTAAGTCTCCTACTCCGAGGATCCTGGATTAAAATCCTGGACCCGATTAGTTTTTTGTAAATATGTGAGTTTTAAAATTAAATATGAATTCCTGTAACTTTTAGTGGAAACACGGTGAGGAAATATGCATATTTCAGAGCTTTCTACCTAATCAGCATGGCTTCTGTTTTTTGCTATCCTTATGACTTTAACTCTGCTTATTCTGCGACGTGAACCGTGTCCAACAGTGGAATGATAAATGGATAATCGATGGTAGGCTTTATCGATGTAAACATTAAACCATTAAGAAAATTGGGTACGCGGAATTTTGTTTGGCTTCTTTAACGCAAGCCATTATAGGCAGCATAGCTGTTCATTTAACAACAGTACCTACAAAGTTAAATTTAGGCTTTATCATCTTAAATGATTTCGGGGAGGATTTGTTGGGCCCCTCAGACCCCCTTCCCTTGAATACTATGCTATGGCGTAATGGATGTATGCATTTCATTATGTTATATATCAAATAAGCGTTTGCAATAGGGGAATGGAGGCCGTATCGTATTCAGGTCAGCCGACATTGCGACGGTCCGACGAATCTAATTTCGAGCCATTTTAGACGAAATGTATTGGCACTCTTAGAGCCTGTGGACGAAACGTTTCCTCAAATGGACTTTTCGAATAGAATTGTTAGGATGCGATGTTTTCTGGATTGTCGCTTTGGAATTGATTCTTGAAATTGGTTTAAGATTAAAGCTAGCTATTGGAAAGTTTTGAATGTATACTTTGTAATGTTTTCTGTGAAAATGGAATGTATTTAACCAGCTGTAAGTTTTATATCTCACTACTGGGTGCAAGTCTTTTACATTATGAAAGTCTATAGCATATTACACCAAGCAACACCAGTGCGAATTGGTGAAGAATTGATTTGTCACAGTGCATCAAAAATATGATTTGCATTACCAGTCAGTCGAGGAATTATCCAGCTCTTAGGTCACCCAAATCAGATGCAATGACTGGACAAATCCTAGTGCTCGTTTCAAAAATATTTGTACTGGGTTAAAATTGAACTCCAGACTTCATATTCAGTAGTTAGTTTTATTAACCACTGTTCTAACGGGCTGGTCTAAGTAAGTTTCGCTATAAGCTTTGATAGCTGTAGGCTGGCAATAAGCTGAAGTGCCATTAAAACGTGTTACCCGTTGCAACGGTTCGCAGAATCTTATTCCGATCCATTTTGAATTGAATGTATTGAAAATCTCCGAGCCCGTGGACAAAACATCCTCTCGAATCGACTTTCTGAATGGAATTGTGGAAATTTTATTTTTTCTTTTGATATTTTGTTGTCGGAAACACATTTTTGTTTTGATTCCGTTACCCATTGGATTCATAAATGTTGGCAATATATTGTGAAAGAGAACCGTGCTGTTATCTAGACGATAGTGCTGCTAACGGTCCCAGACTACTGACATCTGTTCAATAACAATAGTGCAGCTTCCCGCAGGACACTTGACACAAAGGACACTTTTCCCGAGAATTTTTTTTTGTTGTTAACACAAGCAAACAGGCAGACGGGCCATCTGATGACAAGTGGTCACCGTCGCCTATGTACATGTGCAACACCAGAAGCGTTGCCAATGCCAATGGAGATGTTAGCTTTTTATAACCAAACACCACGTGGTATGCGAGAGTAGAGCAATCTACATTTTCGTATAGTTAACATAATTTACATTTGCTTTGTAATTGTTGTTAAACGTATGTGTTTTAATGATATCTAAATAATACACGTTTACATTTTGAATCTTAAATCAATGCTGAAGTGTTAATATTTTTATGCGCAACGTTTTTAGGCATCACTTAGCTGTCGCTAAAGCAGACAGCTGGCTTCCAGCCGCACCTCGTCTTACTTTAGAAGTTACTTAGCCAAAGTCTCAGGTGTCCGGACGAAAGGTGTTAGCAATAAGAGCGATTATGGCAAAGCAAGAAGTACCAAAACTCGCTGTGCTGAAACTTTTTCATAACGCCGCTCGAATTTTGCATATTTATGTTCGTAGCCACATTGCATAATAAAGTGTTATTGTAGGGTTGAGATGTTTTAAATAATAATTAAGTTTTAAAAGTAATACGAGGCGCCATTTTAATTCTACGCGTTAACTATAGAATAGACTGCTATTTGATTATCTTCAGAATGACCTGGATATCAAACCCGAACAAGGGTTGTAGATATTGCACTTTTTTCCTGCTATAATTCCCACGCAGGACATGCAGGCTTAGGGCTGCAGAGCATAGCTTCTCGCACGGACTACGCTGCTGTTCATTTCGGTCAGGGTATTTGATTGTGCCTAGGTAGACTGCGCCGTACCGCAGTCAGCCGGTCGCCAGATCTTCGTCTGTTATACAGCAAGGTGCAATATGAGTAGGTGAGATTTGAGCACCTATGATGGACCTTGGAACCCCTTTCACTGCCCTTTGATTTTATTATGATCGGGTAAATAACGATATTGTTGTTACTATGATCGAATTTCACATCCGGTTAAAATTAAAACGATTTATGAATTTTATGTATTACGTTTCATTACCATATCCGAAAAGTTTCCTTATCGTGTTGGTTTACACATAAATATACGTATATATTTTTTATGCGTGATACACGTAGAACCTAGTAACAATATCAAAAAATGTTTCAAATTCATTTTGCAGGTTGCGTCATCTCTTGTTGAACATTTATTACTAACATTAGCCAAAAAAAATCCTTAAACACAATCTAAATACCACACAGAAGTACTTTGTTATTTTACACTTCCGCAAGGAAAACATGTACTGGTTTACTCAGTAGGTACATTCGCTTGAACTCTTGTACAAATTATTGTTTGGAGTTGAATCAACTTGCACTGTATGTGAGCTGTAAATCAAACGGAGCGCTCACCGAGTCTTGCTGTTTGTTTATCACGTGAGATATCGTTTTAAGAGGCTTCCGAGGAGACGGTATCATAATACCGAATATAATGTATACCTCGAATTGTTTACGATCAATTAAGGATGTTGTTTTATCGTTTAGATGTTGGATTCGACATTCAATCAGTCAAACAATGGACGAGTACATTGTAAATAATTTAAAGATTTATGAAATTTTGAAATGACTCCTTTAATTTTATGTTTAAACATTATTGAGGTTCTTGTGTTAATAACATGTAGATTGTAGGTACATCATCATTACGTTGTTTGATTTTATTATTGTCTCCCTCCGCTTACAGCTGGATATAGTACACTGCTGGACCTAGTTCTCCCCTGAGGGGTTATTGCCAATAATCCCCACGCCGAACGTCCGGGTTGGGCATTGATGTTTCTTGTCCCGCCTGCGCTGCTATCCATAGGCGGCCAGGGCATTTAGCTGTACCTAGACAGGCCGCGTCATGCCGCGGTTAGCCAGCATTCTTATTTATAAATAACAAAATGCATACTACACTGTATTCCGTGTAAAAACTTAGTACTTTTTTCTTCGGCAAATGGAACAAGCGCATCAACAAACACCGCCCGGATGAAACAAAAGTTGGTCCGAATATTAGTATGAATATGCAAAGCAGTCACGACCCAACGAATGAAAAAGTTTTAGCGCCAACCGCAGCTGGCTGTAACTACAACTTTCCAGTGCTATAGGGTGCTGTTTTTTGTATCACACAATATCTGTTTTATCCTGTTTTGTTCGGTATCAAATTAGATACAACGTATTTTTAGTCAGACCGCGTTAAACCCTTGTGAAATTTAGCAAGTAATCATTACCCATTCAGTTGAGAGCTGACGGCGTTATGTTTTGCTTGATTTTACAGATCATTTGCGTTTCCAAACAACTTTAGAACTACTGGTACTTTAGTAACAAAAGTTTTATTATTAATGTATTTATATTATCACTTTAAATCTCGAGCTAGTCTGAGAACAGCGAGTGTCAAATATATCTTTCTATCCGTACAGACATGGCGTGCATACTGACGTGACTTCTCCTACATATTACTAATACTAATAAATAAATGTACTAATAAATGTTACAATAATACAACTACTGTTACAGAAATACTACTTCTACTCTACGTACACACATTTTCGATATATGGAGTAGGTTCCGTTCCTTAAATAGAAAGATCGTAATCGCATATTTGTGTATAATTTATATACTATATGAAAATAAAGGTGTTTACATTTTAAGGAATACAATGTTTTATTGAAACCGGGCCATTATGTAATAGCCCAAACATAAACCATAAGCAACTCGGATAAGGTGAAGGTTGCTTTATATTTAACAATGTTCTGAACAATTACTATGTATTAATAGAATATTTAATATTTGCGTATATTTAAAACACGCTGTATTTTTACGTTGTAAAGAAATAAATATCCGTAATAGTACTCTCTCTTTCTTTCTCTTTTTCGGCATATAAAGTACAGGAGGAGTATCAAAGTTTGTTTTCTAGACATGAAGTAAGTATGTTAAAAGCTATGTCATCGTAAGATATAAAGTGAAGTCAAAAATTCATGATTATGAAACTTTTATGTTTCCACTGCTAGATACGGATTTCCTCTCTAAATGAGCAGGGTCCTGCCCATAGCCTCCCACGCTGGCTAAGCGTATATTCGTTTACTTGAACAACTACATGCCATGAAGAACTCTAAAGTGTGCAAGTTTTCGCTCGATACTTTCCTTCACTGTTACAGCACGTGTTGTTTAATATTAAAACGCACACTTTTCTCACATAGGGCTTGAGCCGAGGACCCCTCGAGGAGGCTGAATTCGACAAGTCTGTCACCATTAACATAAATGTAATATCACATATATACATAAATTACATCGTGTGAATAATTCATGTCATACACAAAGCTTTTACAGAACAATGTAATTATACTTCGTTGTAACGTTCGGAAACTAATAGTTGAGCTGAAACTATACACTGGAAAAGCCTTGAATCCCGCCCCAGCCTGAAAATACTTAACACAGCGGTTTTGTTTCGGAGTTTCTGTTCTGCGAGTTTACTAATGAGGTACTTTGAACAAACAGTAAAACGATTTTTCTTTAATATTATAAAGCGAGTGCGCTCGCTTATACTTTTAATTCTTTTCATGGTTTTAATTAAGTACGGCACACTTATATAGGTACATACTGTAAAGGTTATTTCGTACATGGGTAGGTAGAGACTAAAGATTTGCAGCTGATGCGGTCCCGATTATTCGTCTCTAACACATTCATTATGGTCTTCTTACGTGCGCGTCTGCTGCATTAATTTTTGACTATTTTTGTCAAACTTACATGACAGATGATCATGATGATTACGAATAAATAATATACACATTGTTCACATGTATGTACAGGAAGTCTCATTTGTTTTTCCAAAATTGGTCCATAGTATATTTCATTCAGAGCTTACAACCCTTTTTTAAGTCATATTGCTGACCGCATCATTGTCTCGCAGCTATAGGAGACATATGTACATTGGCTATACTTTACCACATTGCTCCAATACGAATGGACAGAGAGACGAATTAAGGGCTAAAACTGTGAGTTGGATGTCTTAAAATCGCTTTTAAGACCCCATTAAGGTTACTAATTTTTGAAATTTAGAACATTGGTTGTATTAGTTTAAGATTACAACTTGCCGTGTACACCACCGAGCGCCTTACTGAAGTGTAAAGGAATAGAACAAGCTTAGTTTTTCCTTTTCACTTACTTAACGTCTAAAAGGATTTGATCGCTCTTTTGAAGTAAACCGTGAAGTGTTCGTTCGGACCCCGGAGCACTTCGACGAATCCATATATTATTTTTTCTTTACCATAATATTTTGTCTGAGATATAATTAGTTCTTATAATATCCTAGTATAGATTCTGTGGCTTGGTTTATCCGTAAGTCGGTATTTGGAAGTATACTGCTGGACTTTTTCTTCCTTCTAATGGGTGCCGCTTCATTCTGTTCTGAATATTCTGAATCCACCAATCACTCCCCGGTTACGGTCTTCTGCAAGCCACCAAACCACTTGATCACCACTTGAAGAATGGTTATCTTGGGTCATGAAGTAAAAAATGAAGCCTCTGCTCTTTATATTACCGAAGCGCGGATTTTATCGCCCGTTTTTGAAGCCAACCGCGAAGGTATTACTTAAATGTTTAAAGTAATGTTTGTCCATTAGTTTCGAGCGCTACATGGTTTATTCAACTTCAGCGAAGTTGATACTTAGATAAATGAAGTAGAAAAATTAAGCACCCGAGATATTCTGAGGTATTTCTTTCAGGAGAAGCGTTCTATGGTGCACTTAAGTACATTATTTACGAACTAGACTTTTACTATTTATTACAATTTTCACTATTATTGGTACATTTTATAACGTTTCAGCCTTTGAAGCTGATATTCGGTTACGAGGATTTTTGCTTTATAAATGAAATTCCTAGTAGTAGCTCGGAGTGTGTGGGCCCGGCGTATGGCAGTAGGCTCGCCCCTTATTTCATAGTGGGATGTATAACATAACAAGTGAATCGTGGGGATGTATTACATTCATGTCCCTCCTTCGAGCAAATACAAGCGTGATGTTACGTATTTATGTATAATATCTATGAAACTTTGTAGTGAATTTGGGAAACCAGAGAAAGAGTGTGCGCACTGCACTGAGATATCTAGATATCCAGTATGTGCGAAGATTCATCGCTATGAGCCTTGAGTTGAGCATATTGAATTCTTCTCATAGCGATCGTAAAACTGCGAAATTAAACTTTTTGGCTGAGTCTCACGCAGCTGCAGCTTACATATTAAAAAAGAAACATTACTCCTTCGAATATTATTGGTAAAACGTTCTTTGAATGCGATTTAGCAGACTAATCGGTTTAAACGGTCGTGGTGTTAGAAAAACTCTTCACCTCGCTTTTACTGTTTCCTTGTTGGAGTGGTTGCAAGCGCGACTGTTGATCGAGATGTACTGAGTTAGAACCTCATTTCGAGCAAAATATTATTGAATTTTTGAAGGATATCATAGTCGGCTGCACTTCTGATCCTAGAAAAAAGTATACAGAAAGTATTCCACTTGACCTGCAGTAAGAATATGGCAAACTGTCGTCCCATGATATAGACATTCTCTCTTATGAATTCCTCTAAGTAGAATGGAATAATACAGGTACTTTTAACTTCAAGTGATCACCTGACTTCAAAATCACGGTCACAGACACGGCAAGCTTAGAAAATCCAAATGTTTAAACGACACAGGAAGTAGTCGGGCAAGTTTACCGCAAACGCGCTTCCAAAGTTAATATCTCCCGGGATCTTGGTGTGATGTACTTGAAACTATTAAACGGAGTTCAGAAGAAAGTTGTATTTGCGGTAGGTTGTAGACGTACAACCGCTTGGTACGTGGACAGAATTCTTTGTATCTGATATCCACGTGTTTTGTTTATAATACATATACATAGTTATATTACATTATTTATATAACATAATTAGTTTTTCTTTTCCTCTCTCTGTGAGACGGGATCGCCAATTTTTGTTAACGCTGCAGTAAAAATTTTGTCCTAAATGTCCTATCCAATATAAAATAGGAAGGTAGTTTATCAGGTAATAGTTTATGACACGTCCCACTTCCAAGCTTGTAAGGTCATAATACCTTTCATTCTATTACACCGCACCGGCAATCAGAACTCCGCCTACCTTCCTAATTGATTTGTTTTATTACGTACATTAAAAATTGCAATCATCGTAGGTTATTTGAGGGAAAGAATTTTTTAAGGTCAGGATATTGAAGGAATACATTTTTCCTGCTGCCTTCTACAATACACTGTAGTATGAACCTTGGAACTATCGTTAAAACGTTGAAACTAATCCTTAAAACCTAATATCTAATTTACCTGGCCCCATATTGCTCCAAGTTGTGTTTAGGTCTAGTAACAAATTTATAATCGACCTCAGAGAAGTTCACTTAAGATCAGGTGGTTTGAATGCTCGTTATCTGAACTGTAGTCTCACCGCAAGATATATTATCCCTCGCTGGCTATATTGCAATATCGGTGATTCTAACCAGTAACGATTTTGTTAGCTTCTGTCTGTATCTAAATTTATTGCACTATGCCGGTGCCAAGAATGACAAACATTTACCATATTATCCTAGTGGGATAGATGGTGTTTGACGGTGATTCAGAAGTTTCCGAAACTAGCTTACATGATTAAAGAAAGAGACAGATACAGAAAAAAGCTCATGACATCTACAGGACAGAGAAATTTTTCATGCAGTGCTCTCCATCTAACATTAAAGGGACCTGGCATGAGGATATTATAATAGGAAATAGTAATGAAATGTATCCATTTTCTGTCACGAGTAACATAGGGTAAAGATTGCCTGCGTTAATTTTTTTTTACTATATTTTTGGGTATAGTTTCGACAAGTGTCGTTACCGTATCGTAGCTTGTTTTGAGAAAATGTTTCTTTGTTGCTTTCAAGACACCGTTAGACATAGATAAATAATATCTTCATCCCGTGCATTCGTGTAAACGATGAGGGAGGAAGTTAATGTGCAGCCACATGTAGCATATATATATCAAGCTCACTAAATATTGTACCTTAATTCAAACTACCAATATTGGAAGAAGTTGAATATCCTGTCATTTCTTAATAATTCAATCGAATTAATTTTAAGTTTCTGTCAATGTCACTCTATTTTTCCAGGAAAACTCGCTATGGTATTTAAGTTGCTATGGTATTTTGGATTTAGTGTGGTTATTATACCGTGTTTATGCATATTACGAACATAAAGTCACTTACGGAACAATTCTGTGAAAATTAAAAAACTTCTGCACATTACTGTTGTTTATTCGAAATTCAAATGGAAGTTATCGAGATATTACGCTTTTACGTATGCCGTTATGCGGATATGGTGGAACTTTTTTCACTCTCAATTTGCGAACGGTGTTATGTAGGACCTAAATATTTAGAAATGGTTCGTATTATTTTTTATTGCTAAAAGTGTTTAAGTTTGTCGCTCGGGCACAGTGGAGAAAATTGGTTATGTGTTTCTGAACTATTGAGGAACGAGTCTTTAATAGCTTTTATGTTGGCACGAAATATTGTTTATGGTTTCGTTTTATTTAAAAATGGAACTGTACAATTTTATGTACTCCTTTATTGGTCATTAGCAATGTGAACTGAAGCTACCTACGCGAGTTTTTGACCTGCACAACCAACTACCTGCAGGAACCTTCCTATAAAGAGTGTCAGAACGTAATTACAAGAGGCGAGGGTTACGTGGTACCCCAATGGATTTACATCGAATGGAAAATACTCTAGTATACCTAATGATATTACAACACTTTAAACCTAAATGTATTCGTGCAATACTATTGCCCCGAATGTAGTTTACCGTTCTTAAGATTGGTAAAGGTTTAAAAAAAGCAATATTGAGTAACTCTACAATCCTTTTGAGTATGTAGGTTGCATCTTATTGTCTTCAGAAGGCGACTTTTTTAATAAGGCGACTTTTTTTATAAGGTCCACAATTTATTTCCAATTACCTTATTGAAATACCATATGTATAATAAAGTACGTTGTGAAAACAAAAAAAATAATTTTTGAAGATACCTTTGTATTATGTTAAATGTAAAATATCAATACCGACTGAGGCTAATTTGATTAACACGGACTAATAATCGACAATGTAACATCACGCCTGTAATTCCCGAAGGGGTAGACAGAGGAGTGCAGTACACCTCCACGTTTCATCAGTTCGTGTAATTCCCATGGAATATGTTATTAGCCTATTACTACCTTACATTTGTCTGTTATTTTGTGCAGACAAATTAAATATTACATGCATATATTACTCGTAACTTTAAATTCAAGAGAATTCGATATTTTGTAAGTGTGTGCTGTTCCTATTACTATTATCACCTTGATAAATGTAACTGATTGTTATTGCATAATCTACCAAATCGTCATCGTCGCCTCTAGACATTTGCAACACCAGAGGTACCAGCAACGTGTTGCCAGTCCAGAAGGACAATTAATTAATTTTTATCTCTTGCTGCGCTGTTTAAATCCTCCATTTATCATCATCACATTAGTTTTTACCGTTCCACAGCTGGATATGGGCCTTTCTCAAGGTGTGTCATAATAAAATATCTCATCCAGCCGCCATTTTAACTTCGTCGGCCTCCTATTTATAATAATATTTGTTTTTAGTATATAAAACTGTATATAAAATCAACGGAGGTACTACTTTATGTGCATTAACATAGAATGCGTACGCAGATCCGATGCTACCTTCCCTCAATGACCTTCTAATCCCGAGGGACGGTTGGCGAATAAATTTTCTATTGAGAGAGAAATCAAAGCCTCCGCGGAACCCACTAGATTTACTTAATGCTCACTGAACCCTTTTGGTCCGGTTTCATTGGTAAGGAAAGCGATTAAGCGTGGAATATACGCTTATGGGTATTTTTACCGCTTGCTTGCATTTGGGCGAGCGCTTCAAGATTGCTTCGATCGTTAACGATCTATATACGTTTCCATACGGGTGAGACGTTCCCTTAGAGATATGATTTATAGTCAAGTCAGCCAGCCAGTATCCAGTAGCCAGTAGCCAGGTCATCGAATGCCAAATATCTGTATCGTTACAGACCTGAAGGGCTTTTTTATATTCATCACTTTCTTGATATACGAATGCCGGTAATATTCTGAAATACAAAGTCTTACATATTTCGAAAACATCTAAGTGCGGTGCTTGTTCTTCCACGGTAAAGCTTAAATTACAATTGCTATAATATCACCTTAAATGTAATCTTAACAACTACTAGTAGTTATGACTACAACTAAAACTGATTAACTAGTCACCACTAGATCAATAGGTTAATTATGTCATGTATGACTAAACATACCATATGGCCTGTAAGTAGTTTAAAGTTTAAATGGTGTATTGATGTTATGATGACAAATACTTTGTACCTCACTGATGGAAGAACTTACTTGTTGATAACCGATACGAACCATATTTAACTTGCATATGTTAAGGTTTGCTCGTGAATAGTTGACATTATTGAGTCTTTGGACACAGTTGGATTACATGTGATCTCTAATTTGTGTATGCTGATCAGGAAAGATGTGTTGGAGTCAATTTTTAGTAAGGTATAACATTGTTTGTAATATATTTAATATCCGGTCGTGAGGTTTGTCGATTGTTTATCAATAAGAAACATAGCTGAAAGCTTTAAATGCAATTGTTTTATGAAAACTCTTAAAACTACTACTAGAAATCACTCGCAGTCATCGTGCTATTGGCTCTCTAGCGTTGATATCTTTATCTATGCGTTATTTTTATTTTAGGAGATAAAAGATTTGTTTGTCACATGACAGGCTGGTGTTTAGCCGCGAATCCGCGGGATGGAAAGCGTAAATGCATTCTAAGATGAAGCACGCATGAATAGGAAAAGCTCCTTGAAAACTCATCCTTGCTTTGAGGAGTCCCAGTCGTGTCCTAGAGTGTCTGGAAATAAAGACGCTTGTAGAGTGTTCCACTCCTTGGCGGTGTAGATAAGATACGTAGAAAATATATAACAAACCTAATGAACAACTAAATATTTTTATGTGCCCTGCGTGTAATATACAGTTTCAATAAATAATTTACGACAACGAGAATTGGGGGCTAAAGAACCCTTGTTTAAGGATTTCTTAATTACATGTATAATTTCCTTATAAGTACTGATTGTCTTTCGTCTACATGAAATTTGTGTCCCTCTTTCCATATTTCTAATAATTCATAAACTATTGGTTTCAGCTGCAGCAATGTGAATAACAATAAATTACTACGTAACACAGTGCAACATGTACTTATCTTTAGTGCATTCAGCGAAACTGCAGTCGAATGTATATCTTGTATTTAGGACACAATAGCGAGGAACAGCGACAAGCTGTAGACTGTAGGGTTATGACTTAACTATAATTTTTTTTGTTTCGCAGAACAATTACACTTAAAATAATTTAACATTTTACCTGTATTTCGCCGAAGGTATAGGCAGCAGAGTGTGATGCACTCCTAGGTTTCTCTAGTTATATTCTACGTTCTACCATTGACTATGGTGTACTCGTAAGTCCATTGCCATACATCGGACACAAAACCCGATTTTACGCCACTAAGGGAATTTCAAGTTAATAATATCTCACACATGATTATTAGATCACAAACTAGTTTTTATTACAATAATGTAATAGTGGGCGTACAATTTTAAACTTTGAGTGGGAACAGAATTCGCGACTGGCTCGCGCGATGGCTCGGCAACTTACCAGCAACTTAGTTCACCCGTAGGATCAACCGGCTAGATATACATATGTATTTATTATAATATCCATTCTATAAAAAAATCTCAACAACCGTAAAATTCTCTTTTTAATTACACGATTAAAGAATTTCTCTCAGTGTCCATAAACTTTTAAGAATCTCTTATATTCACCGAAAAGTAACTTCAAGTGAAAGCACTTTTTATAACAAGGTATTACAAGTGGAAACTTACGCAAGGGACGAAGTCGTTAGACTCGGAATAACGGTCAGGACTTACGTACTCCTACGCTACTGTTTCACTGGAAAACTTCTTGTCTTCGAAGAAAATCTGGCACAGTTTTATAAGAATCTCAGTGGCCGAGTATTTCATTAAATGTTGTTATATGTAGATGTTCTTTTCTTCGCGTTTGCAAAAAAGGCACTTGTCGCCCTTATACCCATTATAGTTGAGTAAATTAAGCGACTTCTCTTACTTCTGAGCATAAAAGTTGCATAACATAGACACTTATTGGCCTCCTAATCTAAGTTGCGTAAAAACGTCGCTTGTCGCATATATGTATGGGCATACAAGTTGCGTGAAATAAACAACTTCTTACGCTTTTGAGCATACAGGTTGCGTAAAGTAAACCATTTATCATATATCTGAGCATACAAGTTGTGTGAAATAAGAGACTTGTGGCATTTCTGAGTATAAAAATTGTTTAAAATAAGGTAGTTGGTGCACTTCTAAGTATACAAGTTGCATAAGTTAAGGCACTTGTACTTCGTAGAACACAAGTTGTGTAAATTAAACCACCTGTCGTTCTTGATTTATAAGAAAATAAAACGTTCGCCTCTAGCCTGGGTGACTGATAACAGCAAAAAGCTGAAAATCTATTACATACAGTATATGTATATTTATTTTAAAAGCTTACTTATCTGTTTTTAAGTCAAGTCCCTTTGTTAATTTATCTCTTTCATTGTTATATTTATGTTTCCGCTGTCTTTGTTTAATTTTACTGTATTCCGTTTGTCGCCATTTTACCCGCTGTCCTCTGTACTGTAGCCACACCAGACTATTCAGTAGGGATTCATAACATTGAAGTTTGGCTTGCTTAACTGAAATATGGCTCGGACTTATGCGAATCTTGATTTTGATTATGAAAGTTGTGATATAAACAGAGACCATGTTATACATTGACTTGACTGTTCCATTTTAATGGTTGTATTCAAGTCGCATTGTGATTTCGGATATAACATGTTTGTATTTTCTAGTACTAAGTCTGTATTAATTGTATTGGTGTTTGTAGTACTATTAGCGTCATGGCAGGTCCCTTGAGGGGTAGTCAGAGAGTACCGAGTGCTTGATACTTTTATCCTCAGAGACCTGACGGTATTCTTCTACATTCATTACTCTATTCATATATTTTTGCCATCGCCGGTGTATTTATAGCCCAGTACCGTAGCCTGAGTTAAGATTTTATAATAGATGTACGTCGCGACTCAAATTATTTATTTATGTCCGATGGGAACCCGATTACCAGCATAAACTGTAACTTTATTTAGGCTCTTATTGTGGTTTCGGCCAAAACTGACCGAAACTAAGACCAACACTTTATTTGGACGATAATTGATAAAATTTCTACATTTTCATATATATATTTAAAAACATCTCGACGTATATTAGATAGTACCCAATCTTGTGTATAGAAATTTTTGACAGCTAATATTGGTGTAAAATTTCGTTCGGTTTATTATATACTTATTTAAAAGAGGACGATAAATTTGTACGAGTAGCAAAATTTTTACCGAACTGACGAACAGATCTTTTGAAAAAGTCAATATTGTAATTGGGATTGAAGTTTTAGCGCGAAAAAGAAATAAAACAGAGAAAAGAGCTGTCGAGTGATCAATTAGGAGTGTTATTTACAAAAACGGATTTAACCCTTGGAAAGTTTTGAAAGGATTTACTTTAACTTAAACTGGTCTTTTTCGAGGCTTTGTTCCTCTGGAAACCCTGTATAAGTTATACATTCTTTCATCTCTTACTTATTATGACTTACCTGTTTATTGTCCCGGGGTGTTGTGTACCCCTTGCCAAATATAAACAAAATCGGGTTAGATATGACATCAAGTCGTAACCGAAAAAAATATTTGCTTTTAAATAGACCTGTCCGTCAGTTTAGTTCTGGGTGACCCCAACTGCTGTGTCTGGGGTCGTGGAATCGATTCCCAGCCGGAATAATTGCGTGAAGAGCAAAATTATTTGTTCTGTGTCTGTGTTTAAATAAATATCTATATGAGTATGTACATACATATATTATCTACCTCGTTGGTCGAGTGGTTGCAAGTCGCGACTGTTGATGGAGAGGTCCTGGATTCGAATCCCATGTCGGTTACTATTAGATTTTTTTACTTAGTTTTTCTGGTAGAAATTTACAATGGTGACGTCTGGATTTACGTTCGATGTATGGCAACTCAGGCCTACCACGTATTCCGTTGTGCTACGTAAACGTGACAGGTGAAACGTGGGAATGTACCTACTGCACTCCTCTGCCTACGTATACGGAGATAGCAGGGATGAATATATATATGTCTGTATGTATATAGTTACATACATGTATAACAGTCTCTGTCTAGTTTCGATCAGATGGCACCGTATGAAGGTGTGCGAACATAAAAAAAAATGTATATATATATAAATAACCGTAAAAATATTTGAGCTTTGCTTGTGAATTGTAAATGAATACTTGAGACGTGAAAGGTATTTTTCGGGTTCTCGGACGTAATGTAGACGTACGACCTGAATCCTATTTACCTCCAATAAGTTAATACATACGTGTCTGTTCGGACTGCTCCGTTACTTCATCATTTATTCAGCTTTGTTTTGTTTGCCTCCTCAAACATTTTTGTAAATCTTCCATAAGTTTCACCTATAGTGAGTATTGATGAACTATTATACTTTTAAATATTTAAAACGTATCTGTATTTCTTCAACGCCGGTATATGTTTATGAAGAGAGAGACGGGTGTGGAAGAATCATAGCAGACGAGGCTAGGGATATTTGACCATCGGTGTTCCCAACCTACTCAGTAAGGGGCCTGACGTGATGATATAATATCCGTATATATGAGTATATAATCATGTATCTGTTTAGTTAGACGAACTTAACGAAGATTAAATAGATTTCCGCTTCCTCCTATGATCTCTTGGCGCGCTTAGCCGCAGCCTTACGATCCAATCTAGAACATGGCACGGCGTGTTCTGTTTGGTAACAGAGACGGGTAAGGGGCTGGCAGTGTTCCAAGTGGACTCTACCAGTAATGATTCGAACATTTCAAAAACAATTTTTTTTTTGCCCCACTTTGTTGTTTACATCTATGTGTTTCTTATGAGTCTGGTGTGTATGGTATCCAGATATGAGTTTCCTCCTTCCTAGAGTATTGTCCTTTCAGTCTGTACAGATAGTGTGCTAGGTTTGTTATCAAGAAAAACAAATTTATTTTTAAATGAAGACATTAAAAGAAAAGCAGGCGTCAGTAATAGGTTAGTGTAACGGCCACTGACTTTTGCAACTGACCCCAAATAAGACTGTTAATGTTAAGTAGGATTATTAGTGTAGTTCTTAGTGCTAATCTAATTAGTATAGTACGTCCTATTCGAGCATTGTCACAAGCACGTTGCTACACTTGAGGACTGAGTTGGCCGTCTCTAGTACACAATCCCTTTAGACCGAAATACAAATTGTTTATACTTCCTGATCATATATGTACATACATGTTCTGCCACAAATTGTAATGTTAGGGTGTTTTTTCCGAGGTTGAGGGTAAGTATGTAGTTGCCTAGATAGAGCCACTATTAACAGTATTTTCATACATTCACAGGTAACATTTTGATATTAAACCATTTATTACAAAGGAAGTGTATGGAGTGGAACGGGGTCTCCCGAGGGACCGCTGGCCGGCCGTTCGCGTTTCCGGTTGAATAAACCATGTCTGAAATATTCAGGTGTGCGTAGTAAAAGAAATGGTTGGTTTTGTTTAAATTACTCAGTATTAAGTGAGAAATTTAGTTCCTGACTGTACGTAATTTGTTACTCACTTATACTTTAGACTTGATATATTCCACGAAATCAGTGGGATAAGAATGAGACTTTATATAGGACACTGCAGTTCTTAAATATCTTTTATCCTCTTCTTATCCATATTCTGTTGTATTTGTCTTGTTGCCCATCGCATTTGTAATCTTGTTGTTCAATTAGTAAACCTTAAAAGAAAAGTTGTAAAATTATATTAAATTTAACCTAATCCTTGCGCTACCATATTGTTCTATAAAAAGGTCTTGAAATAGCCCGCAAAGCCTCTAATAAACTGGTACATTTTAATATCGCTGGTGTATTATTGTTATAATAATCAGTTAGTCTATCTCTAGTACACCTATGTTATTTCTTCAATGTCATCATTATCTCTTTTATCATTCCATTGTTGAAAACGTGTCGTCTATATGATATGTTTAAGACCGTATATATGGTAGTCGTTTAGTTCATATGAAAGCACTTATTCTTCTTCTTCTTCATATGATAATACTTCATATCATCACACTGGTAATCCTCGAAGGAATAGGCAGGGGAGTGCAGTACATTCCCACGGTGTAATATTTACGTTTACCCTCCACAATAGAATAGGTGGTGAACCCTTGCCCTTGATCCAGACTCCGGGCCACTACTATTTCTACTACAAAACACACTACTCTTAGTGGTTTTGTAAATAACATGAACGGTAAATAGAACATTGTATTATTATAATATTGACCGTGTAATTAAGACACCGAACGATGTATTTGAGCGGACAAATGTTTGCCCCTCAAACAGCGGTCGGCAACAGAATTTTAAACTTGACGGAGGGTCAATATTAAGAGGTACGAGTTCAAATATCACGGGGTACGCATCGTTACATCTGTTTGCTTTTAATGAAAATATTATTATTACTGCATCACTCGAGGTCCCTACAGAGTAGGCAGATGTCACCAATTGCTAAATATCTCTATTTTCACAGACCCGAAGGGCTTTTTCTACGTTTATCTGAAATACGTATGATTGTTTCGGATATTTCTGATCATGCTCGTGTACATGTATGACATGGTTTTAGTAAAGATTGAATAGTTGACATGAACACTAGTCTACACCTATATAACAATATCCTGACTTAAATAGCTTATAATCGAATTCTACGCATTTGAACCATTAAAGGTGCCTAGAGCATGCCCTACCACGTTGCTCCACTGTGCGCTAATGGAGACATTAATTAGTGCTCGTCATTTCCGACAGATTTTAAACCGTTTTTAAACCTTCTGACAAAGTTAAATTATGGTTATTTAATGCTGAAACGACTGCTTAAAATAGCCTCGAGAATAACGAAACGTAAAGATTTGCCATTTCGGTCAACAACCTAACCACTGACCGCACTTAGCTTTGCTTAAGTTAACAAGTCGCCAGTTATAACGGCTTGTAGTATTTCACAATATATTTAGACCTACAATTATTTAGTTAACAAAACAATCCGTATAAATGGGTCATGATAATATTTTTCAGCGATAAAAAACAACAAAGTTATATACGGACACGGAATTTCAGACGTTCGTCAGTGTAGACTTGCGAATACACTCATGTTGAAAATAGGTCGGCGCCAACTGAGGTGTGAGGTTAAAATAATATTATTCTCGTCATCAGTGTGACATCGTTTACATGCATATTTCCGTTATTATTATTATATTTTTACGCTATATCCTTTACGAAATAGCTGAAAGAGCAGAGTACTATATATCTCTATCTTTATAGAATTCTTGGCTTCTTATACATTTATCATTCTGCGGAGAGTTCTGACGTTCCCATGAGTCAGTATTTGACCTAATCGGTCAGGATATGTATAATTTTGTATGTAATCACACGTTTTTCCAATGTTCAGTTTCATACGCAACACGTCTCTATATTACTAGACCTGTGTACTCTACCGTCCCATTGGATTTTGGGACATGTAATTTGCTCTACATCAATTGACTATGTATTACCATACAGCTGTAGACGCAAGTCCTCAGAGAAAACAAAGCCTCAATAACTAAGATCGAAGCATAATTCGTTGCGGTCACAAGGTTGATTGTAGTGGGCACAGTAATGCAATATCGGATATATTGCGACTTGGTTCGCTTATCATGTAACGTGATAAAGTACAATATGGAAGGAGTAATACTCGGGTGCAGGAATACGTCGTGAGCGTATAACAAGAGTATCGGTCGGTATTACG
>DWME01001898.1:0-22733 GCA_018244795.1 Parelbella ahira ahira
GACAAGCAGAGGACAGGGCGCGATGGCGCTCATTGGGGGAGGCCTATGTCCAGCAGTGGACTGAGACAGGCTGATGATGATGATGATGATAAATGATGATGTACTATAAAAACGTGTTAACCAGTTACAAAGGACACCGGTTAGCATGGGGCAATAGAAAGTATTGCAAAAGGAGATCAGATCTTATTGCAATACTTACCTATTCCTGGCTAGATAGCGGCGGGGATGCCGTACCCTCCGCCCTACTCTATGCTGTACCCGTCGGTGGCCGGGACACTTGGCTGTGCGCTGCGCTTATAGCCATCAGCCGGCCGCCAAACTCATATATGTATAATATGAATATTATATAATAATAAATGTGTTAAAGTTATGCAATTACCTATCCATGTTGTTACACTTGGACGCGAACCAACGTGTTAGACCGAACGGACTTTCTAAGATGAGTTTACAGATATTATGTGTTTATTTAATACGTTTTATGACTTGGTATTTGTATCACTCGGTTTCCGTCGAACTTCATAATAAAGCGACCTCTGTAGTGAGTAAATGGATAGTGATTGTGACACAAATGCCTAGTAATTTCTTGTTCTATTTATTTATGTATTATATTTTATACAAATCAACCGAATTTCCGCGATAGGCGCGATCGCGGCCAAAAGTTGATCTACCGTATAATAATTAAATATATTATATGTACTTGTATATCGCCTCGTAAGCTTAGTGGTAGCAGGTACGACTGCCCGGGCCTGGGGTCCGGTCCAGAGTCCGGGCAATATGTCATAAAATTTTTCTAACCTGAAATAGTCAGTAATAGGTTGGAGTCTAGACTTTTAACCGAGGTGAGTCTATCGCTCCACATCTTATTCCCTGGCACGTATCACATAACTGGTGTATAACAGGAGCACTAGGTCCTTCTCTGCCTGCATCTTCGAGGAAGTCAGGCGCAATGTAATGTTTATAAATAAATATACATAATGTGTCGCAAATGGCAATTTTAAGATCACACGTACCTATCTTAAACAACTCATTTTCATATTAAACATAATTAATTGTTCTTTTTTAATACTCATTTTGCATAGTTTATTTTTAATTCACACCGCGATGAACATCAGACCACACGTATATAACATATTAATTAATTATTATTCATGTATTTACCTATGTGTGTGATATGAAAACGTATCATTTTAAATTATATAAGCAGATGTATTCCAAAGATGTCATTTATAAAAAAATTACAAAAACCCCGGAAAAGGTAATTATTAGTAGAGTTGCTAATTATTTCAAATGCTCCAATCTGTATGCGTTTGTTACTAGTACAATGTAATAATAATAGGATTATCTGTTTTATACATCTGATGAATATACATGAAGTGGCCGGCAATAACTGGAAACAAAGAGCTGAAGATAGAGCTCAGTGGCGTGCTATTGGCCCGCCGTATGTCCAGCAGGTGACCGCGAACAAGTCGATGTTCATGATGATGATATCTGAACATCTATCTATCGAACTAAAACATTACACACTTTTGCGGTTAAACAGCAGGGTTTAAGCGACTGCATTGTTAATCCAGAAGATATATTATCATCATGTTTATACGCGATATGAGCTAATGAGGACCCTGGTCTTATGACCTGACGATGTATGACCTCCAAAAGGTGAACTAACTGATGTTGGTTAGAAGTCCATAGACTGCAGACCTCTTATCATAAAATACTATATACGATGACAAAGATTATGTAAGATGCATATCTCCGTACACACGTTTGAGATTTACAATAATTGACTTCGTCGAATTGAGTTCGTACAATAATTGACTTGACTTGAGTCCAGTGATTGATGCGGAGAACTGAGCCCGGGGGTTGTGGGTTCGATTCCTAGACCGGAAATTGCTTTTAGAATTAAGTCTACCTTTTTATCCTGTACTATTCTATAAGGTTTAAATAAAGAATAAATAAATAAACAAAATAAATAAATAAATTTTAAGTATTGCAGGAAGATATGCTCTGTCGGGATGTATTATTAAATAAATTCCTAAGTATATTCCATGGGTGTTCACAACTCTGTCTAACTTTTGAACAACAATCTGGGTCGTATGTAAATTCCAAGATATCTATTTTCAATTACAATTGAAAATATAATAAAAAAAAAATTAATTACATTTTCATTAATTTACTATTTTCGTCCCACAACGCAACCCTTAATTCACTGTATAATTTTTAAAAAACCTAAGATTACTATTTAATACGGAAGATACAGTTTTCTAAAGCTGATACAATTTTAAACATAAGTTACACTGTTCTAAATTTGAATCCTTCAATCATCCGGAGATCGAAACGAGATTGCAATTATAAGATACAATATAAAAATAACATACCAAACGACACGGAACACAGAACACACGTTACGACACTAAGCTCACGCTCAACTGAAGCCGTGATACACAGGCCGATCCGTTTTATAAGCCCGCGTCGGATTATATGGATACACCCGTAAAAATTAAAGATATTAATGGATGTAATAATAATAATTATCACGTCAGCCATTTCCGTTCCATTGCTGGACATAGGCCTTGCCCAAGATGTGCCACAACGCTCGACCCTTAACAGATCTCATCATCTCGCTTTATTGTACACCATATAGAAGAAATATTAACGAAATAAACAGGTACAGGACTATTAGCGTTCTTATCGCTTATAAGCAATTTCTTCCAGACAACCGGCTTTGTAAGAATTAGAGATGAGGACACGGGAGGACGTGGATGTAGATGTTATGGTGCAATTGATAAACTGTTTATTTTATGATATAAATAAAACTGTTATGTCTTTTCCCATGTCTTCTCCTTTCAGAGTTGATAGAAATACGCCAAAAATGAAGAAAGCCAGTACATAAAAGTGTTCAAGAGGTGCTCGGACATTGATTATATTTGTCATAAATGCCCATTTTTGTTTTACAAATCAGTAACACAACACCTTCATGTCATGTCTTCAATTATATTCAAAGATATTTATATTTAATCGCTATTGGTTATTTCTGACTTGAAATTTCCGGTAGTGGCTTGAAGTCTGAATTTGTGCCCAGTATATGCCAAAAGCCTTCTTCTCTATTTCATAGAACGTAGACAATAAATAGTGAAAAATTGGAATATTACCATATCCTTTCGGGGAAATACAGGCATAATGTTATGTTGTTATTTCTTAATCATAATATATTTATAAAATTTAAAGCAATGATTACAAAGGTTTATCTCTATGTATGTAGGTACACATATATCTATACCGACATACATCCTTAAAAAAATGTACGTAGAACGTAACTTCTTTCCGGTAATACCCGAAAGGTTAGGCAGAGGACCAGTTACATTTCAGTTCCATGAAATACAGGCCGGAGACGATAGAGGCATTAGAATGGAGGTATTATGCCACTAGGTGCTCTCTGCCTACCCCGTGAAGGTCTTAATTGAAAAATGTTCCATCAAAATACACCTAAAGGTGAAGGATGTAGCATTGCAGGTGTTAAATTTTGATTTTGTTTGTACTAAACAACGGCGTACCTCTGCAACGTACGGTTTTGTCCTGATCGCTGCAACATCATACTATCTAGCTATTGTACAATGTTAGATTATTTACCAAATACGTAGGGACATTTAAATATTTCATTACCCATAGCAGTCATCTATACTGTAATGTATCTCAAATTAGAATACGTCTAACATGGATCAATAAATGAGTATTGGGAAACTGCTGGGAATGTCCATATTAAGAAACCTAGTCTCCCACAGTTTGTACTAGGATTTGAACACAGACTTATATACTAATATTTCTGTATACATATTTCAGGTTTCATTCACATGATTATACAAAATATAGCAAATAAGTGTATAAATCAGATAGATGTATAGTTTTGTATAGGTACGTTGAAAAGCAGGAAGTTTTTAATAGGTACTTAATTTTCATAATCATTTTATTTCGTTTCCGTTGTCTAATAAAATCAATGATATAACCAGAACTGAAGAAAAATATTATGAACTGGTGTCCTCGATTCTGAGGTTGGGCTCATACAAACAGTTACCCCTTGAAGAATAATCTAGCACTACTCGGTCTCAACTCTCAAGTGTGATTCCGTATCACAGTCTTCATGGATAAATTAGATTAAAAAGTGAGTATGAAATGTGAACCAGTTTCATTCTTACAATTTCAATTAATATAAGATTTTGTTATTTAATTAAGACGCGTTACTTATTAACTCTTTCTTAGACAATAATTACAGCAAAAAATTCCGTCGCGTTTTCGATAATCGTATGTCGAACCTATTGAATCATATTTGTATTATGTTATCACGTTACAGGTAAACTCAAACATTAGTTCAGTGGGTCATTGTGCAAAATGGGAAATATGGTAGCCGACCGCAGAAGCATTTGTACCACAGGACTAGCGTTTGTTACACAATTACTTAATACTACAATAATTATTACGGTTCCCACGGACCGAATCAGCGGCTATCGATTTGTCAGTTTTAAAATATTAATTAAAACTTTTTTATTTTTTATTTTTTTTGTTACGCGTAGTTTCATACAGGCTAGACATAGAGCACCGAGTGTCGATTATTTCTACCCTTACAGATCTGACGTGCTTCTTATACGTTTATTAAACTCTTCATAGAAGCTCGAATAATACACACAAATAAATAGAAACAAACGAGTAATTAGTTATTAACAAAACCCATTTCTAATGATTTTGGAAACGAATTTTTATATAAATATCATTATTGTGCACTTCAAGTGTTTCCAAAGACATATTAAATCTTAAATATTAAATTGATTCATTTTTCTTTGAAAAATTAGCAGACAAGCGAAAAGAATTATAGAAATATGACTAGTAGTGTTAGTACTTAAAGTAATTAACAGGACGTGATAAAACACCTCGGAAGTGATCTATGTCGAGTCGTGTGTTGAGACGGGATGAAAATGAACACAATAATAAATTTATAAATGGTTACAGAAAATAGCTCGTCATATAAAAAGCTCAAATGTCACTTCACTTTTATGATTGTTAAAATTTCTAATAGGTTGTTGCTAACAAACCGCGGGCTTAATGCCAAGTGGCATCTTCTACCAGTGAATCCCGGTGATGATAACTTGGGGAAAACTTAGTGGAACATTGTTGGTTTAACTGATTTAGTTCAGTCGTTAATAACCAACAATATAATTAACAATTTTAACATTCGCACTTGATATTATCAAAACGGTCTCATAGGTAACGGCTGGTTAAACAAAAAACTACGAAACAATTATAATGTAAGCGGTAAGGTAAACTTGTATGTAATTAACGGGAGAAATCTTAATATTATACATATATTTAAGGGACATGTAGACTGCTTCATTTGCTTTTATCACCATTTTTATAACGTCGCGCTAGGTACTTCACGGGGCAGCCAGAGAGCTATGAGCGCTAAATATTCATTTCACATTCTCTTTCGTCCTCTGTTATATCCAATTCAAGCTACGTAAACTCGTCTCTAGTTCCAAACGTTAGTCTATGTCTATAGATATGTCTGATGAGCCAGGTGTTGTAGCCTCGTTTCTCAGCTAGGCTCATTATTTACGTGACGAGTAAAAGTATTTTTTCATATACCTACATCAGTTGTCTGGTTACTACAGAATGGACTCCGCCCATATTGAAGTTACATGGCCTTGTGTGAAGATGTCCCAAGATATTTATTATTCCACTTCCTTGCCTGCCAGTACACTCACAATTCTTATTCTCACAGCATTATTAAGTTTCCTTTTACTCAATCTAACTATGAAGTATTTCATTTTAATACGGTACTACGGTATAATAAAAATTACCAAAACAATAAAATAACTGAGCCTCTGTTAGTATCAGCGACAAATCTGTTAATTCTGTAATAGCGGAGTGGATAGCAAGGTCGCAGGTACGGTCAGCACAAGAAATGTTGTCAGTACGGTTCCCACAACAATTTGTTTGCAATCGCGTAGACGATGGGCGTGTTGTTGGACTGAGTTTCTTGATATTTGTGAGAACGGTGCTATTCTACATTTACGTGCGTAACACGTGTATAAACCATACAACAATAGTTGTCTTATTATAAAAAATATATTCTTATATATGAAAGAAGGGAATGAAAGTGTCTTGAATGCATAGATTAACAGCTATCAGGAATTTAATAAGTAAGAGCTGCATCCCATAGACATCTAAATTCCATCTTGAATATTAGAACCGCATTGAGTAACCGTAATACTAATGGTACAGTGCTAGCCGCCAATGCCTTTATTACTTACTGGACTTACTACTTACTACTTAATAAATGATATGTCAATAATACAGTATGCAAAAAATATCAGATATAAATGCGTTTATACAGTATATTGGGATGTGTTACTAAGATATTTAGAAATTGGGAATAATTTTTACAAAAAAATATATTAGTAAAAAAATATATTAATAAATATATAGTTATATTATAGTAACTAAACCGATCAATAATCCGCATGTCCGGTGTGAGGATTTTCTACAAATACGTCCTTCTTATTAAGTAGGCCTATGTCTAGTAGTAGACTAATAGGAACTGATGATGATAGTGACAGAACAATACAAGCGCTAAAGTTAAAATCCACTTTGTATTTGAATAATTGATCAAGTATCAAAACGTCACAGTCGCCGTACAATTCGCCGCCCGATACAATTAAGTTACGTCAGTCTCATCTTATGAGAGCTTTGTTTCGCCACCGACCTGACCGTCCCATAACAGTTTTATTATATGTAAGTGTAATCATTATAAATATGTCTTGCAAGTTCCCTCATGAAATGTATATTTAATGTGTAAAAAGATTCCTCTCATATTTAAAAATAAAAGCGTACATAAAAACATCAGTAGTTTTGAAGTGAAAATGAAAAACATGCAGACTCGCAAACAAACAGACAGAGTAATGTGAATTGACTCACTTGCTCCGTAATGCTTCGAGTTAATTAGCAATAAGTATATTTTTTCATGTAGCAATGTTTTTGTAATCGCACATACTTATTTCTTTTACCTTTTACCAATTACTGATAACATAATTACGGACAGCAGTAAATAGTCTCTGTTGCTCTTGACCACTATTATACCTGTTATGATATTTCCTAGCAGTTGAAAGAGGCGATTAAAAGAAGGCGTTCGTGGTTACGAACGACTAGAGTTGGAGCTTCAACTGTGCAGCCAGCTATCCCAGGAAGGACGAGGTTTTCTTTATACACAAATAGGTTCGCGTTTGGCTGCAATCTCACGATGTAGCACGCTCGCCTAGAAAAATTCCAGGCTGTAAGAATCGGCAAACATGGACGCCGGCAGAGACTTCCTCTCTTTGGCAGTTTGTAGCAGAAACGACTTAGCGAAAGCATAGCTGCATGCCATCATAGGAACCGGAACGCTTGAGAGGAACCATTAAGTCTCTCCCGGTTGGTAGGGATATAGTGGACAGGAGAAGTAGAGGAGATTTTAGTGCGGTAAAAATCCAACATAATCTTTCTCTGGATACCGCAGTACCTCTTGAAGATCCCTCCAACACGATACAAAGGGGGGTCCAAAGAGTGAAATTGGTCTATATTGCAATAGCTGCAACGCCTTTGTGAATGTCATCATGTAATTTTAAGATCTGAATGATGATAAGTGCGCAAGATAAAAATAGTATGGGAGTGATGTACTTCCGTTAATGTAACAGATACAATTTAACGATCACTGATTGGTCTTACATACGTTTTGAAATTTAATCAGTAATTCCACTGAAGACATGACTACTTATAGTTAAATCGTTTAGAGGTTCTTCACATGGTTAAGTCTGATTTAAATATATACTGGCTTAAGTCAATTATAGCTATTAAGAAAGCTCGATCAGTTTTTAGCAAATCCGGTCCTTCTTTTATTCATACAGGTACATAGGATATATTTAATAGTGGTAGGAAAGGAAAATACCAGTGCATATGCTAGCAACGCAGTGGGAAAGGCGACAGTGCTTCCATCTAGTTTATGATGTTAGAAACTACGCTAGCGAGCTGTCACTCGTTGAGAAAGAATATTGTGCCAATACCCACATTAAAAGTAAACATAACACATTAAACCCAACTTGTGGAACGTGGGAGTGTACTACACAACTCTGCCTACCACTTCGTGAATTATAAGAGTGATTATACGTGTAATTGTAATTATACGAAGGTGTAAGCGGCTATGCTTGTTCTATATACACATATGTAAAAAGTGTAATAATTTAACATGAAAAATATTTTTTTTTTCAATAATTATTACCATCATGTTTGTCATGTTGTCTATATTTATGCATATTGTTGCGCCCCTAACTGAGGTGACACTCGGCTTCTTACTTCGCATAATATTCTCCTGTATCGAAGGTGCTAGTGATCACTTTGTTCTTGCAACGTATTAAATGAACAAACCAAGCGTAATATAATGTGGAATTCAATTAAATCCAAATTATCGTTAGTTGAGACATCAAGCTCCTTGGAATCTACACACGGTTCTAGAAATGATATAGACACTAATATGAACAATTTAAATCCACCTTTGGACAAATAATCAGGTTTTGTATTAGTAAAAAGTGTGCGCCTGCCTCTAACTCTTTAACTGGGAGATACTGGGAGGATTTGAAAAATAAATTTCAATTAATTTTTTTTAAATCACGGAATCAAACGGCCTCGTTGATGTAAAGGTTGCAAGAGCGACTGCTGAGCAAGAGGTCCCGAGTTCAATCCTCATTTTGGGTACCTACTTTGAGTTTTTTAACTTGCAATTCCTAGTAATAGTTGGGACTCTGGGTTTGTGCTCGATGTATGACAATAGACTCACACCCTATTCCATAGTGATACGTACATATAAATGTTTTACCTTCATCTACTACTTACCCCTTCTGGAAAATACAGATGTGGTGTTATGTTATGTTCTTCTCAATCAAATGTATTAATATTTGTAAATCATGTAATAGAACGTAAAAAATTATTACATAAAACATCATTAAGTATTAAATATAATTGACTTTTTTTTCAAAACAGTTTATCAATAATGCATCAATTAGACATAATTACGATTCTTACGTTTTTTGTGACCTCAACACGCGTGTAGAAGACAATAGGACAGATTAAAATAACGTGACGCAGTCTCGATATCATCTTATTGAGTTTTGCGTTTGAAATTTCAGATGGTAGTTGTAAATTGTCGTGATTTTATTGTCCAAAGTGTTGTATCGTGTTGTGTTTTGTTGTGTTGTGCCGTTTTCTGGTGTATTGTGTCATGATGCCCTGTCTGAAGTTGTTTGTGTTGCGTTTGGTCGTGTCGTGTTGTGTTGTATTTTGTTATAGTAATACTTATAATGTATTTTATGTAATATTATGTAGTATGAAAATTACTCAAATTATAAATAGACGTCACATTTGGCTGTGGTGCGGCCGGTTAATGGTAAAATTCAATGCTTTCAAATAAAACTTTCATAATTTCGAGCCACATCACATCAAGTGCCATTCCACTGCTGGACATAGGCCTTTCCCCAGGTGTGGCACAACACTCCATCACAGATTTTAATATCATCGCTACAGCACCATAAGGATTCTGTGCATATGGATATAGAGCAAGCAATAAGCGCACGTATGCAGTTTGGAATTCAGCCCACAGTTCAGTAAATAATTTACAAATGCCAACACAGAAGTATGTATGTATATCACATCACATTCAGTGTTTGGTTTAAATCCACGCGAATCACTGTCACGCTATGCGTGTACCTATATCCTAGAATATTGTTATCTTTGTTTTTATTTATTTATCTTTTTGTACATTATTATATTACACATAGGTAATAAACAAATCATCAAATAGTGGTCAGTTAGGATATCGAACATTGTTTTATTATAACTTTTTTACTATTAAAGGTTTCGTATCTACGTAGGAATTATGCCCGGTGTATAGCAGTAAGCTCACCACCTATTCCATGGGACTTAAACGTACTGGTGAAACGTGGGAGTGTACTACACTCCTGTGCCTACCTCTTCGGGGATTACAGAGGTGATGTTATACATAATATATTAATATACCTTGATAACACATATATTTTGATAACACATCTCTGTATACAAAATCGCTTGGCTTTTGTCGACGTTTTACCGACTACGGTTCACGGCGCGCGCATCGTACCATTTAAACGCGGGTTCGATGCTCAGCTCAGTGTTAGTCACGAGTTTTTGTGTTCCACATCACACGAAAATAACCAACTACACTTGGTTTTAACGCTCTGTTGCTGACCGCAGACTGCTACCCGCAACGGGACGAGACTTGAGGTAAAATTTGTTACCGCCCTACGAAATAGCGGATGCGTAGTAAAGTTATAATAAAAATAAAAACAATGTAAGATCGCGCCTGTATTTTACCGAGGGGTAGGCAGAGGAGCGTAATACTCTCATGTTTCACCTCTTACACTTCTCATGAGATGAGCCTATTATCTACGTATTAAAATACCCGGGAGTCGAAGCCAGGACTTCCCGAGCATTTTTCACTCTTAACAAGACCGAATTTCCTAAGATTATAATAGAAACGTTTTGCAGGATAAACAAAAAATGCTGCTTTGCGGCAAATATATTTTATACAATATGTGTTTATGACCTCACGTAGAGGTGGTTGGTAAGAACTAAAAGTGCCCCAGCGAATGGTGGCCGGCAATTTTTGTTTCAAAATGTGTGTATGCAGCGGATATTGTGCGGTGCAAGTGAAGCGTAGCGGGAGTTCAACGTATGCTCTACTTGAATACTTGGATACATGGGTACATGGATACATGGATACAAGGATACATAGATACATGGATACGTAGCCACTTGGATACGTTTATCTATATAAATAATATTATGGAGGTCTACCGTTGTGCGCTCGTCACGCAAAAACTGCTTGATAGATTTTAACGTTTTTTTGTTTTACTTCTTAGACATTTGGTCCCTATCTAAAAAAAAATTATTTCGACATGTTTATTTAATTTTTATTTAAAGAAACTACATATTTTATGATTTTTTTAAGGTTAGAAACTAAGCATATTGTTGCCTTCATTATATTTTGTTTCAATTCATGTCGCCCTCCGGCCCGCGCGGTGGGATGACGGTCTGCGAAAGGCCGCAGGCAGATTCTAGATGCGACAAGCCGAGGAGAGGGCGCGATGGCACTCATGGGGGGTGGCCTATGTCCAGCAGTGGACTGAGATAGGCTGATGATGATGATATTTTGTTTTTTTCTATTTACATAAAATTTAATGTGAATATTACAATAAACAATTCAGTTGAAGTCGCGGGTATCAGCTAGTTTACAATAAAACTAGTGGTGCTACCATACTTAATCAATTGGGGACATGAGTTTATCTTTCACGTATAAGTTTTCCTCATAACTGAGGTGTTGGAAAACCTAAAAACATAGCAATGAAGGTAGAAACATTAAAAAATCCGATCTGGCAATGTTAATATCATCAGAAATTTATTGACCACTCAAATAAGTACAACAACGAAGGTTTTAAGAACAATATTAATGAAGGTTTTCTCAATTTTGAACTTAGTTCTAAAAACTTGCCTAAAGTTTGGTCATATATAATATTTAATTATATCGAGGTAGAGCAAACACTATAGCGTTACGCACCAGGTACTCTACACAATATCACACAATACACACACGTGTGCAATAACAACAGGTGGGCACTCACACATACGAATTATCCGTACACAGTCTGTTCTTTTTTGTTGCGCGTATTTTTATTATAAAAAAAATACTTTCAATTTTGTTTTATTAAGAACCCTTTTTATTGATATAGTACAACCCAACATAAAACATGCTAGCCAAAATTGTCGCTTAAAATTATACGGAGAAAGAAGTACCGATAGACTTTCCCGGTGGTGGTAGTGAGTGGTAAGTGGTCATATTGTTATTATTTACGAACCTCCATGTTGAAATAATGACAGTAGTAAACCTTATAACCTTGAAAAAATTTTACCTATCAGTACAAATAACGCCGTTTAACATTATGACCTATACTCGATTATGCACAGTTAAATACTCACGCAAGCATGTATGTCTGTAACATATTATAAGTAGTTACACTGCAATTAAGTTATCAATATGAATATTGATATTATATCATCACGCCAGATCTCTTACGGAGCAAGCAGAGAAGACCAATTGACAAATATCTCACACCATATAACATATTGCACGTGCACGGCATTTTCAGATACTTTTATCTTCAGTATGTTAATATCTCTCTAATCTTCTCCTTTACTAATTAATAAAAGATAAATCTGAATATAAGTATTTTTTTACGTTTATCAATTCAAGCAAACACTATATCTATCACGTTAAATTCAAGGCAGCACAATAATGTTGCGTCCGTAATTAGAATTTTACACAATAATAAAACACATCTGATATTTATCACAAAAAAATCTAGATTTCAACATTAGAAACATGCTGTATACCTTATCGTAGTACTGCATCATATGAGCAATCGGCTATCCTACATATCTCTGTTCACGCGATCTTAAGCTTGAGTGTTAAAGTTTATTTTTGAACAACGCAACTGTAAATCTAAAATTGTAAGCATAGTCATACTACCAGGTCTGCTTGAACTTCTCCGTCCCGTTCTGCCATTATGAAGTGCGAAGAAGTGGAGGATTTGTACCATGTAGCAGAGTTCAACGTATCTGGCTATATACATACCAATTTTGATAATACAATTTTGTATTCAGACTTGCGTGTTAGCGCCCGGCGGACGGCAGCCATATTGTTTTCTAACTTTTTAAATTTTTTTTTTTATTGTGCCTTCAAGTGACTTTTTAACAGTACAGTGACAACAGTGCCGGTTCAAAAAAAGGATTATAATTTTTTTATCAGTACGTACATTTTATATTAATATGACCATAATATTACGTAATTTTTCACGCCATATTATTTTGTTACGAGCAACGCAAGATGGGTTTGATTCATAAAAAAGTTATTTAATATTCATGCGGTGTATTGTGAAGCGGTTAGGTGTTAATTAACGTAAATCGTCTTATAGATGTCGTATTTTCCCGGCAAATGATTTGGACGGGTTCAACAATGAAATTATTTGCTGTGAAACAACAAAGCGAGAAAACCATAAACATTTCCACCGACCGAGAGGCACGCTGAACATTTGGTCGTAGTTGTTATCGTGGGGGATTATGCTTTTGCCCGATACTGTAAACAGCCGTTTTGTACATTGTGCTCTTTATAAAAGACTAACAATTAATGCTTATACATACGCATTAATTCGTTTCTTATCTTATTGTTAGCGACGTTAAATTCGTGGCTTATTCCACAACGTTACTCCATTTCGATGCCGAAAACAAATCTATATCATGCTTCCAATTTCAAATTTTTAACCTCCTCCGAGATTTGATTGTAAGATCTATTGACTGATGGTAAAGGTAAAATTTGAAACAAATAAATACACTTCCGGTCACCCACCATCCAAGAACTGGCCGCAGGATTATATCTACGTATTGTTTGCTATCTGCAACCACGTCAATCCAATTTATATAATAACAGAAGTAAATATAAAATTACTCATTTATTAAACGATTTTATTATAAGCTATCTATTTCTAATACTATGTTAAAAACACGTCGCTGATTGCACAATTTGATATCATCAAATAAACATAACATCACGCCTGTAATTTTCAAAGAGGTAAACAGAACAGTGTACTACACTGCTACGGTTCACAATTTATCTTATAAGACACAAAAACATAAACTAGCTTAATGTATGAAAAACCCATTTCAACCTGATCATTCTGATGACGAATAAATAGGTATAGACGCAAGTGGAATTTACGTCATAACAAAATTAATACGTATACGAATACCATATTACGTGTGCTTAACAAATATTTGTTTCAATCAATGATGATATTGTTTAATTTAACTACCAACGTTTTTCCTAATATAATCGCTGTAGAACTACACATGTAAACAGGAAAATGTATTTTTTACACGGTCGTATCTTTGATAATCTTTCCGTAATTGAATATTTATATAAAATTGATATGTACATTGTAATTTACCTGCATTCCTATCAGATATGTACCATGTAACTTAATGGACTGATGCAATATAATTTATCATAGCGATCTAGTGTTGCCATCAGTGTAACAATACAATCAAGATGGATCATGAATATAGTGTTGCACTGATAGCGACTGGTTGCTTCCTAGGACGAGTTGTCTTAACAGTTAAAATGACTAAACCTTCCTATCTGATCAGAAAATTTTGAGCAATCGCTTATTCTTGTATAAAAGTAATTCGAGTCAAAGCGAAGAAAGAATAGATCCCCTGAGCCCAGCCTAACTAAGCATGGCTAAATGCTCTGGCCGTCTATGGGCAGCAGTGTAGGTAACGCGAGAAACCGTGCTATGTGATGCCTTACCCCATGCCCAGCGCAGGGATTATGGGCAAAAACTCTGCACAATCGTTTCTATTTTAATTCCAAAATATTTACTCAGCTGTCATAATTACATTTTGAGTAAACCCGAAATATAATTAATAATCATATTCTTTACTAACTTTTCCCGTGATCTACTCGTCATATTACAATAATTCTAATGGCATATTATTATACATATGACATAACAGCGACCCATACGCATATTTAAATTACTGGCCAGTGAAAGCCGTAATAAGAAAGTTATGAGTGTATGACAGTAATTAAACCAAATGATATCTGTTTAGCAGTAGTTATGTAGTGCAAAATATAAACAGTAATGAATCTAGTAGAGGCAGGTTAGTTCTGTAGGTACAGAGATGTTTGAATTTCGACTAGAATTGATGGTAACTACATATGTGTTGGCGCGCATTAGCTAAACTAATATTACCAACAGTCTTGTTATTACAGTTCTTTTACCAATTAATATTCTCTCTCTCAATATCTATTCTGAAATACATATTTGGCGCTGTTTGTTCTCTGCCTAATCCGCAAGTGACCTGACGTGACGATATACTAATAAATTTATTTGAACATAAATGTATTTAGACGTGTTTACAAAGCCAATACGTAAAACGTAAGCTTTGACATATGGCTTAAATGCGGTAAAGTATATCTTTCTGTATAGATATTTAGATATTATCTATGTGATTCCAATTTATCTGTGCCAGTCCTAACACAGTCCTTTAATGTTGTCCTTTTATGTTTACTCCTTTCAATTCTATATCGTTTTATGTATTCGCACTTCATTGTTTAACACCACGGACACACATAATACCTACTGGCATTCTGTACCAGTCAACCTGTGATCATAAATCGATCGATATAGTCAATCCGTCAAGCGGTTAGTAAATCTGTAAGAAAGTCAGTGAGTCAATTAGTCCGTCATTCCGCCCACCTTTCCATCGCGAGTGGAAGTGAATTTGTCATTAATTTGTCATTTAAAATTACATGACCTGAAGTGATTGTCGGCACGTTTATCTGATTTTTATAACGCCGATCATAAATCAAACATTTCATTGATTATTTTATACATAATTTACTACTAGCAAAATGCTGTCTAATCAGAGAATCAATAAAGATTAGAAACAGGTTACAATAATTTGTTTTGTATTAAATATAGAATTCTTATTGGACTATGTCTTCATTTACGAACAAAACGTTACGTTGCGTTCTATGGATATGCACATATATTTAAATTTTTTTAAATAAATTTTTTTAATGGAGTTATTGCGAGCGCATCAATACTTTAGCGATCGCTATTTCACTATTACTCTTTTCTATTGATGAGAATATTTCTATGATATCTGATAAGAATATATGTATTGCTTAGTAGTAATGACATATAAAGAAATATGTTTATAATTCAAATAATATATTAATACATACATACACGCCAGGTCCCTTACGGGGTAGGCAGAGAGCACAAATAATATACCTATTATTGTAATTGTCGAATATTTAAACATTAGGCAGGCCTAAATAATCTATCTCCAAAAACTAGGTCAATTCGTAGTAAACTCCATGGCGCTGCTGAAGATGGGCCTTAATAACGAATCTATGAATTGGTAAAATGTGCCTCCTGGGCTTCCATCGAGGTTCATTCAATCGTTTATCAGTGGCAGTGGAAATGGGCATTAAAACCAGTCACTAACGGTCGTTCGTGAAGCGACTGCGGTCAAGGTTGCTTTGTTAAACATCGCTGCACTCTGCCATTGCGTTTGAGGTGAATCAATTTAATATTCAATTATATAAATAATATTTAATTGTAGGTACGTACATATTTTCCTTTTAACAAGTATCAGATATAATAGCCATGTATTGTATACACTCGGACAACGAAACGGAGAATTATAAAACAAAAAAATTTACGATTCGATTGTTCGAACAAAATCCGCGTTCAGTGTTTATATTTTGCCATATCTTAAAGAAAATATCAAGTTGAGCAACATTATAGCGTTTTACTGTTTTGTACACCTACCAATAATGAAATTTTTTCACAAGCATCTTTTTATTTTTCACGAACGCTTTGAACCAGAGCGATTTCAAGATAAAAAGCCGGTTGGTGTCTTTGTAACATTTGACGGAAGTTGAGAGAGACGGTTTAAAACTCTCAATATACGTATCTCTTTTCATTGCTTAGCATTAAAGAATCAAGTTGAAATACACGAAGAAATAGTTACAAAGAATATTTACCATGAAAACAATTCCGCCAACAAACGGAGTTATAAGTGATAACGTTATCCAGCTGTTGATAACGTTATCAATAGATAACACAATAGACGCAAGGTTCGCTGAGAGAGGAATATTTTTATAGTGATTCGTTGGGAAAACATTTTTCTCCATCGCATTAGAGTGAAGGTTATTCTAAGATACGAGAAACAGACTCAAAAAGCGCTACGGGAAATAAGAAAACCCATACTTCCCCAGGGCTGCAAGGAGAAACCCGTGTTAATTCTCTTGCCAGATAAACTAACCCAAAATTTCCTACAGTTACAAGAACTAATCTGTGTCATGCAAATGAAAAAGAAATATTCGGTATCCTTTCTTATCTATATATTTTAATGTGCATATGCATTTGTCACATATTAAATTTGTTGCCTTATGGCGGAACGAAAATATCGAAAGAGGATCGAACTCAGTGCCGTGCTATTGGAGACACTTATATTCAGTGGTGGACGGAAGTAGCCTGATGATGATGACCTCTGAACAAGGGGACTGGTAAATTAAAATAACAGCTAGTGTATACCTTGTTCTTGCAATTAAAGACATATTATTATCATTTCTGTTACCTTGAATCTTTGGTTTAATGAGTTACCCACAGTTTTCAATACAATAATATAATCATTGAGCAGACTTCCTGTAGCACCTGTCGCCCTAAAATAGGGGAGCCCAGGGGTATTGATGCGTAGAACAGGTGTTTGACAAAAAAACGAAATGGGAGATTTAGGGAAGCCGTTTATGTGCGTTAGTATTACTTTTATATTAGGTAACATAACGCTTGTGTTGGTAACAGGTTGGCAGAGGAGTGTAGTAGTTCTAAATTCCGCCGGCTATACCCATTAGGTAAAATACGTTGAGCCTATTGTCATACACCGGGCACAAATTCAGACTCCGAGTTTCTAAGTATTTACAATACATAAGTACATTTATATTATTTGTTGTTGTTTTGTACATTTATATTATATGTAGTTCTATTTCTATTTGTATTTCTCTATCATTATACCGCGGCATTAGTTTATTTCAGAGTATGCCGTAACATTCGAGCTTCTGCAGAGTTCATACAAGGGCTACTACCTGCCTCTTTAGGGTCAAATTGTACATGAATCTGAATCATGAATAGATTAACTGATGGGCCTACTGGTCCATGGTGGTTGTTAGGACTGTTTTTGTTCCCTTCCAAGAGTAAAACTCTTTTGATAAGTATGAGAACTTGTTCAGAATTTGACTGTAAATAGGATATTAGAAATATGTCTGTACACATACATATGGTGTTACCCACACACACAAGCTCTGCCTAATTTGGAAATAGATAATAAAAACAATGTCTAATTCATTTGCTGCGCCCTGTAATATAAATATTTTTGTTTATTATGATTCATTTAAAACAATAGTATTTTTATATCAACCGTGGCTCTTGCCACTGCCACTGATAACAAAAAATGGGATTTCTCACGTTTTTATTATAGAGAAGCCTCATTTAATATTTTCTTTTGTTGACATTTAAAATATCAACCAAGCGTAACATGAAACATATTTTCAACGTATATACATACATATCTTCACGCCCGACCACTTACAGGGTAGGTAGAGAGCACAGTGTGCCAAATGTCCTTATCCCTACATACCTACCGTAAAAGCTTCCACATTCATCAATCTCTTCATACACACCCGCCGATTTCGGAGATTTCAGACTCCCGCATCAGTCAGAACACGACCTATTTGGTCGAGATACGTGAGCCTTGGTCTCCCTCGGCATCTGCGTCCATCAACATTTGCATTGTATATCTGCTTCGTCGTTCTTTCATCAGGCATTCTTTCAACATGTCCGAAAAATCGGAGCATTTCCCATTCTCATTTTTACGCCGATAATTTTCAACGTCATTTCGATTAACGCTAGATACGAATGATTTATTTCTGATCTAACAGCATATGTGCTCGGTGGATGATTTTCATATAGTTGACTGGCACTTTAAAGGCGTCATAGGGGATCTATAATGGGTATTAATATATCGCGTTAGTAGCAATATATCTTATAGCACAATATATTAATTGTAGCATAGGTACCATCAGATTTACTTGTATATTATAAGATAGCTAACATCTTTGGTAATTATACGATATACAGGTTGTTATGCTATAAAATAATTTTTCAGTCATTATCTGCGCAATAATATGTTTAACTATACCGAGATATGTCATGCTATATCTGTTCACGTAAGAAACAAATACGATTATATTATAGCATTGTCTGTACTTACCTTTAATCCAATGTTTAGTGAACCTGACAGCTAAGCCGGGGGTGGATTCAATGTCCACCCAGAATAAACCTTTTTCTGATGAGCGAAATTATTTGTTCTGTGTCTGGGTGTCAAACATCTACAAAAGTATCATTTATGTGTGTGTACGTAGTTCATTTACTGTAGGTTTTCCTAGACACCTTTATATAGGAATAAAAATATCCAATCCATTTTCGACACAAAATTAAGCCTAGCCATAATGTCTTGACATATAGACATAGGGATATAGCACCCCATGACACGCTCCATGGCACACCCTCGCTACAGCTATCGGTTAAAACCTTCGCTGACTTCATTTTGTGTGTGTATACCAGAGTGATCACACGTGTTGGCGTGCCAGTGAATAGTACTTGAGTTTATACAAATACACACATACACACACGTATACATATATTGTGTATCAGGCGTGGTGAACTGAAGAGTGTTTTATTTTTAAATATGACTAACACTACGTGATTTTTAAAAGGTATTTTTTTTGTTAGTGTCTATATCTCCAGTTACCAATTGCAGGGAGTAATGTATTCGGGTTTATCGTTAGCCAGTGTTAATGCTTATTGGCCTACTCAGGCTTCTATTGAATAAGGGTGTTGTGTCTGCGTGTTTTGTTAAATCAGGTATCAAATTCAGTGGAAGATTCGTAATAATTTCATTGATATATAAAAATTGCCTTTTTTTAAAGAGCCCTTTCGTTTGTTATTTTACATTTCTTTCAACGCTTTGATTGTTATAAGTGACATTATAGGATCGTGGAAAAAAATAAGCTTTTTTAAAAATTAACTAGTTCGATTCCCAGCTTGTAAAATAGAATGTTTATATCCAAGAATGTCAATTAATTTTTAACAAAAATGAGCCTCGAGTCTTCTTTGACAATTGTCGCTATTCACACTGCATTAAGTAATTGTATACAATATACATAGATGCCTTAATGGACGCGAAAGCGCTCATTGGGGGAGGCCTATGTCTAGTAGTGGACTGAGATAGACTGATGATGCTGATGATGTTGATGATTATTATTATCATTTTCCTTTTTAAAAACATGTTTACCTACATATTATGAATGCTTCCAGCTCATCTTCTGTTCTTTAAAAAACCTTGTACATCATTATGAAATCAGAATTTTCATTTCTTTTTTGTTTAAGTAAACTTAATCTTTTGTAACTAGGAGCTTTCGAAAGCAAGCGCTCAGAGCTTTTGCAAAGAATGTACGTACCCGCAGTTTAGTTTAGGTTTATTTAAAAATTAAATATCGTCAATCTTTTTTATATTAATTTTAATTAAAATGTTAATGCTATTTATAATAATTATTGCTGAAGATAACTTTAATGTCGGGCTAATGAATGAATCATTAGATAAATAAAACGTGATAATAATGAAATAAATAATAAAATAAAAGATCCTTAGATTTTATCAATATTAAATGTTAATGATATTTTCCATCTTGCCGATTGTTCCATGACGCGTTGATAAGTACGTTGCCAACAAATTTTGATTAACTTTACTTCTTATAACCGCACAATAACAAAGCCTTAGCGGTTGCATGTTTTGTCTTGTTCATACCTGTGAATATGCGGGTATGTTCGAAAGAGATCAAGGATTCGGTACCTGAGCACTTAAATGCATTTCATGAATAAGGGTAGAATTCTGGAGATGACAGGTTTTCGCCAGCGCTCTTAGATGGAATGGCATGATATAGGATGGATTGACGTGGGAGTTGTGAGATAACAGCTATTGTTTTGTAATAAGAGAATATGACCTAAGCGTAAGAGAAGTCAGGAACTGGGACAAAGCTGTGAATTAATCATAAACCTGTGCAAAGTTACGCCGATGTAAATAGCCCTTGAATAGTATTCAATACTTCGGAATCATACAAACTTATATTTAGATTAGTACCTATTTTGATAAATAACTATGTATATATCTAATTCTGCACGCCCCAAGTGCAATACCTATATTTTAAAGGTATATGTTACTAATAGAACAAAGTAATCGACAAAATTATATGAAGACACATTATTATCTTTAATAATTATCATACATAAGTATTTCTATAGCAATAGGGTTGTTTTTTTGGACTATATTCAGACCAGATGGTAAACGAGATGTAGCCTAGGAAGTTAGACGTTGGTAAGAAAGTGTCTATTCACTCTTTCATTGAATTAATTCAGGTTGTCAGATTGGTCGCTTTTTTGTTGGTCAAATGTTGAATATTACTCGACGGTAAAATTCAAATTTAATGTTAAATAAAGTAACGGATATTCACCAGTTAGTTTAGTGCTTGTTATCATACATGTATGTGTTAAGATACGCTGCGCTTCGGCCATTCGCTCTAACATTTGCACATACATACCTGTTTAAGATTTATAGACTGACACCGCTTGATCGATTAACATGAAAGTTGACACGTACTTTTTACGGAAATAAATTTTATGTTATATTCATCATTGTACCCGTATTTTGCTTGCGGTAAGTCTCGAGTGCGGTAATACTCGTTAAAAATATATTAAATTGTAACATAATTTATTTAACAATTAAATAATTAACATTAATAACTAAGAATAAGCGCAGCTTTACACGGGCACGCGAATTTTTTTAAAATTAATAGAATATTGATATAGGTTTTTTTAAATATTTTTTCACGACAGATCATTTTCTATGAAACAAATATTGAACACAACAGTCTGATTTGTAAGAGTGATATATAACATCTAGACATATGTATATGTATTTAAATTACAGTGTTAAAGCGCAAAACCTTAAAATGTAATAGGTTTTCCGTAAAGTGCACAACATGAATGTAATAGTTGTCGGATAGTGTGAGGGCTCGCTTACCCTAATAATATTTTAGACCTCGGCCTCCTATTCCCAAAGTAAGCCTCAAGAGATATTTATCGTATATACTCGTATTATTTGGTAATAAAAATAAAATTAACAAGCATTCCCTAATCTTGTCTATGGAAATTATTGAATTACAAGCATGCAATTTTTCTATTCCACAGTTCAAAATATTTCTATTCATATTTTGAGATTTCTATTCTAAGGAAACATTTTAAATATTCGAAAAAGTCACATAAACAGATTTTTTAGCACTGCCTGCCCACTGCCTATCCCATAAGGAATGTTATTTAAGTAACGTTCACTTGTTTAACTATTAGTAATAAAATTAAACCGTACTTACGTCTGTGTAATAGAAGTGTTCCAACACGTTTGCTGGTTCAAAAATATTTCCGAACGTCCATACGCTGTCTAATTAACAGCACAAGCCTTTGCTACTTCACTTTCGTAATTATTGGTGTTCGATGTCAGACCTGAACAGGGGACCTTTCGCTTGTACTGCGCACAGACGAACAGATAAGGCCGGTAGATGCAGTACTTTTATAGTTTGAACCGTTTGTCTCTGCGTCGAATGTAATCTATTAGTTAATGTAGTGAATTGTGAGCAACTTGTAGTTTGAACGTATAGTCAAATTACATTAAAGGTTTCATGCGATATTGTTCGTTCAAATACATGCAACATGTCGAAAGTTGACATTGCATAGTCACCGTAGATCTTAGTCTGGTTTATCTAATCAGTAAGTACACTGTTATCAGATACAATTGTAATATTAAATGTTTATAATAATCGACCCATTTGTCATTCCACTGTTGGAATATGGGTCTCCTCTCATATTGAGAAGGTTAAGGCCATAGTC
>DWME01001899.1:0-22732 GCA_018244795.1 Parelbella ahira ahira
GAAGATCGAGCTCAGTGGCGTGCCATTGGAGAGGCCTATGTCCAGCAGTGGACGGGAGTAGGCTGATAATGATGAATGCCAGTAAAACTGTGCATCACTTTATATCTTCAAGTAAAGGACATCGTATCACCCAAGTATTCTCATTCTGTAACTTATCCCGTTCATGTAATTTTAAAATTTTTTTTGTTTCTTTATTTTACCTATCATAATATTTGGAAAACCAAATCTTCATTAATGTCTCAGATATGAGATGTAACGTTCCCGATTTTTTTGTTCTTTCGATGTGACAAAGATATCATCATCATTGATAACTGTATGTTTCCTGAAGACAAATACAATAATAGAACTAGACTATTGAAACAAAACTAAGAAATCTTTATAATTAATTTGTACTTTGTCCTTTACTATGGTAGTACCAACACCATTTCTGAAGATGATATTTCTTATATGTATTGCAACATTTTATGATACAACTGCTTTAACAGTATTTAGACCTACCTATTAAGGAAAAAATTTCGTTCTCCCATCAGGTCCGTACGCTCATCTTTTCCACAACGTCCACGAACAGAACTACGTGTTCCACGCGATCGCCCACGCAGCCCAGTTGACACCGAGTGCCTCTGGACTGCATAACCATCTCGATGCCTTATGCTTTGCCAGCGGAATTTCAATCGTTTTGACCACTTATATTTATAATAGATAATTGTACATATTATTAAAAAATAACACAGAGCCTAAACATAAATTTTTTTTTCAACCTTTATCAAGAGGTCCCTTGGGGTCAAACCCCTGGTAGGGTACTGTTGGATTTTTCTAACGTGAAATGCCTAGTAGTAGCTCAGAATCTGATTTTGTACCCAATATATGACAAAGGTCTCAGCACATTTCTTGTTTTACCAACACATTTAAATGGTGGGAGTGTACTATACTCCTCTGCTTATGACCTCGGTGAATAACAGGCGTACTGTTATTCACATTGTTTGTCCCTTTTCGATCTGAATGAATCACCGTATCCTACAGTAGTACGAAAAAGGGTCGATGATAAGATTCTTTAAGTAGGTACATAAATAAGGAACAAAAAATAACTAAATGCGCCAGTACTATATTTATTGTCTTTCAAGACGAAAACCAGTTGCAATAAAACATCTGTTTTGATAATAATTTACTAAAGTGTATAATTAATATTTCATTATAACTGTATAAATAGAATATCCAAAAGCAAAATCTTTGTGCAGTTTTTATAAAAACACATGATCATAAAAACCAGCGATATACATGCCAGAAACTCTTGTAGGGATCGGTTAATATACATTTATAGCAATAATATTTTATTCGATTAATATTTCAACAATTTTTAAAGCTAATGTAACTTCGATTAGTATTTCTGAAAATTTCAATAGCATAAAATAGAAAGTGTGATTTGGCATTAAGAAGCCTGAGTTTTGTACACAACAAAAAAGAATAATACAACATAAACCTAAAATAAATTAAAAAAAAAAAAACTTAGTACGACACAACCGTACATCCAGTTATGGCTGAGTTCATAAAATGAAAAATAAATAAAGATTATTAAATGCAGAGCAAGAAACCAATACTCAAAATCAAACTTCAACGGAATTTACAAATTTCAAAAACATTGCGATGTTGCATTTGTAATATCTTTGTGGACACATCATAATTATAATATAAGCAGAATATTAAATGATTTTTTATAAATTTAGCCATTAATATTTCAACATAAGTACCGTTTTCCGTCAACGGAGAGTAACTAAAAGTATACTAAAAACTTTGAGATAAAAGATTTTTGACTAAGTGGCCAGATATTTCTTCAGCACGAGCCCAATCACCACTGCGCTCGCTAACGCCAGCACCGCCCACTTCAACTTGGAACTGCGGAATAGAAAACACACGTTAGTAAAGTGTTAGTAGGTTCTAGATCTTCTAACACTACTCTGCCCCACAATAATACCAATAATGATACACCTGTCCAATAATAATAAAGAACGAAATAGTATTGACACAAATATATTTCACGCAACGTTTTCAATCGCTAAATTGCCATACATAATATACATATGCCGTAGGCCGAGAGAAAAAACCTGCAGGAAAAAATCTTATCTCTTGAAAAAATTTTTCAACAATGGTGTACCTGTACAGTAATAATTTCCTACTTCATTGAAAAAATCTTCAAACTATTTTAATAATGGGATACGGAAATCATTTTATTATTTCATTATCTTTTACTGATAAAATATTTTTTATCTTTTACTGATAAATTTAATCATTTTTATGGAAGGTTTTTTTTTTCTTTCGTTGTTTATAGAGGTCATACCATATAAATCAGTAGACGCTGAATATTGTCGTTAGGTAATAATCGTTAAACATCGTCGATAATGAAGCTGTTAATGTCGTCCTACATACCGGTCGTCAATAGAACCTTATCTGTACCAATCTGCACTGGAGCAGCATGGTGGGGTCTCCTCTCAGCCTAACGAAATTGTGGGAGTAACTTGTGTCATAAGTGGTATACTGACCTCCTTACGTGTATCTTTCATGATTCTTAATAGAGATCATACAGACATGAAATCACAAATAGAACTGATTGGATTATCAGTTGCAAGTTTCGAAAATTGTTGAAACCAAATTGGACAGTTTGGTATTTCGGTGTCTGCTAACCGCAAAATGTCAATCCGATACGTAAACTACTCAGTTTCAAAACAAAATATGGCTGCTACGCCATTATATAGAGAATAGTTATTCATAGGTAAAAACAAGTTAACAACGGAACAATCAACTAAACAAATATGTACGAAAACATATACTAATAGAACAAGTTATTAACTTCTACGTACAACTCATATACATATATTTATTATTACTTTTAATAACCACATATGTATACTAAAAAACTATAAATGACATTACAGAAATACCTATTGGCTGTATCGAAAAACGCCGGTACATTATAAACATGTATACTTTAAACATGTATGTATATATGTAGTTACTCATGAAACACTTATTTTAATCTTTTTTTAAAAAGGTTGAATAAGCCAATGTCGAGATCTATTATAAAAAATAAAAAAAATTGTTCATAATAACCCTTTTGCCGGTCTCCGTCGCCTTGAAAGAGAAAGACACTACATTAAATATAAACACGATCAACACAAAAGAGTGTAGCCATGTGTTGAGTGCCATATTCCTTAGTTTAATGAAAAACTTTTAGAATGATAAGACATAAAATGCGAATGGGGATGGGCGCAGGTGTCGTGGAATACCAAAATACTACTATTTCGACCAAATAAGTCAAACATAGGCTGACGGGGGAGTATGAAGTCTCTAAAATTTACGCGCATATACATATGTACGTAGAGAGAGAGAATGTAGATGAAGCATATCAGGCCTATAAGGGTGCAGACATTTGGCACTCCGTGCCAACCCTGTGAAAGACCTAGCGTGATTTAATAATAATAACTTCTAAAAGTAACTTTAATGGGGATTATAACAGAATATTGGACACCGCTAGTTAAATACATCTCTTACCCTCTATGCCTTTCGCATATGTCTACTGTCGTATCCGCCATAACGACATGGGATTTATTGATGGTTCATACTGGCAATTTAGTGGAAGAGGGTGGTAGTTACTGTATTCATTTTATTTATTTTACTAACATCCTGTAAATTTTAAAATATGCACCTAAAGTTGTATTTACAGGTGTCAAGAACATTGACATGATCCGTCTCTTTCATCTGACATAAAATATCAAGAACATACTGACGTGAAAGCGTACATTCAGCCTGTTAAAATTATCTAGTAATAGAAGTAATAGTAATCTAGTAATGCCAGCGTGGCAGACTATGGCCTTAACCCTCTCAATATGAGAGGAGACCTATATTCCAACAGCGGAAGGATAAAACGGACGAAACAAAAAAAAATTGAATGAATGATTTTTATGAAGAATATTTCTTTATCTTTGCAAATTTTTCTTTTTTGTTTTGTTTTATCAATTATCGGTAGGTCATATGAATTCTAAACTTTTTACTGAACTTGTTATGATCTGTTAAAGACGAAAACCTAGTATCCAAAAGCAAAACATTTATTAAATTTAACTTAAGTCTCTAATCAAATTCTCTCGCTAAAAGCACCATGAATATTTATTTTTGCAGACGTAGCTATTTTTACAATATCCAGAAAAGAAAAGTTTATCTCGGCAAATGCAAACATTGATTGCAGGCGGCTTGAGGCCAAGTGTGGCGAAAACCCAAATATGACGAGTACAAATACTTAGTTACACAGCTCCGGAGGGTTGGCGTTACACACACAGCATGGAATCGCAGCCGCCTAGCTAAGTTATGACCGGAGGATGCTCGTGAAGCTTAAGGGCCTTGTGTACAAGAACATTATAAGACCGGTTCTTACTTATGGAAAAGAAGCAGTCATGTCCATTCGGAGATGTGCAGAGTAAAGAGATACGCAGCGAGAAAGTTTGCTGTAGCTTCGAGGTAACCTACATCACCGTTAGGCTACATGAATTCTCTTATATGGCTAAAATGGTATGGACACGTACGGAGAAGATCTCCTGAGTATATTGGGTATGTCAGGATGGATCTGAAAATTGCTGATCTAGAAAAAGAAGAACAAAGATGACATGGACAAATACTACGGCAAAAGATATAACGGCCTATAACATTTCCATAAACGACACGTCCATACGTGTAGTGGAGAGAAGAAACAAGAAAAGCAAGCCATTCAAAGTGAAATAATAATGCCAAGCGAGAGAGAAATACCACAAAATTATTATTATTTCCTATTTAAATCATATGTTATTTATACAAGATAAAAAACGACATATTAAAAATGTCAACTACAACCTATCTAAATGAGGTATATGAAAATAGTACAAAGTTTTAATAACTAGTAGTACTAAGTGCCGCATGGCAAAATAAAATTATTGACGTAATAATTAAAATAATTAACAAACAAATAATCTTACAGTATACATATATGATACAGTTATTACAAAATATTAAAGAAATATTGGATTTGATAGTAACCCTCCACTGCCGCATGGCGGTCCACGTCTCCTAAAAAAATAACACCCATATTATAATTACTTCTTCGCGTGTTATATGCCATTAAAACATACACATTTTAAAATAATATACCTTTAAAACACGCTACAATTAAATCACTAAAATTACAGGTTGCAGAAATTCTAATTAAACTATAATACGACGTTAACCTTTGCCAAAATAAAAAAAAAATTTATTAAAATCGCTTCACTCACCTACTACGTGGGCGACTGGAACCTAACCTGCCCATCACAATAAAATCGTTATATACAAATTTTAAAGCCATAACAATGCAAATGACAAGTGTGTATCTGTATATGATATATATTATTGTTACAACACTCCATGTTGAAGTAAATATTTATATTATAACACTAATTTACACCAACATACTAATGGAGCACAAAATTGATAACAATCTGGCATAATATTGGTCTGTCAATATTTGCTCTGAAATACTTGTATACTATTAGAGCGCTCTTTGTTTTGTAGTATATAAAGTAGATCCTTAGCGACTTAGAGTAGTCAGAGCTTGCCAACATGCTAAGCTTTGTCATAACCGTAGAAAGGCAGATAACTCTTTGTAGTTTACATCAAATGAGAAATATTACAATTTATACAGACAATTAAATGTATCATAGGGTAGGAGGCTTATCCTTTAAAAGTGATTTCTTCCAAGAAACCCGCTACTTGCTTCAGAAGCGCTTGTACAATGTTGGCATATTATATCCACAATCGGTCATGAAATATGGTTTTAAATCATCTCTCCAATTTTACTTACAGTGTTGCCATAATAATGTAAATGGTAACCTTTCTTTTGGTACAATAATAGATTGCACTCTTCTTACTATTTGCGGTGTTGAAGGCGTTTTGTGCACTGTCTTATGTTCGGTGCTCGGTCGACTGTTAGAAATGTATCTCTATTTAGTATTAAAACCCTAAAATTATTTAAAAATACTTCTTTCTAAACTTTTTTATAGTGTAATAGGTAAATATTATATATGGTCTAGTAGATAAGAGTTGCATCATTATTTATACAACGTATTATGATGTCTCTCTTAATCTCAGGTTTGTAGCGAATGCTTCAAGAACGAAAAAACTAAGTCCAACGTACATACAATCAAGAGTCGACTGATTTTAGCGATTAAATTTTATGAACGATAAAATAAACGTGATAGCAATGTAATAAGGCGAGTTTAATAGTTCATTTTGCATATAAGCAAAAAACCATTAGAAAGTACATATTTTAAATTATTTTTTTCGGAGCCAGCAGTCATAGTGACATAGCGAAAGACAAAGTTATATACCTGTTAAATAAAATGAACTGGATTATAATTATCTTTGTTATACTTTCTCACAAGTTATTACTAGTAAAAATAATACCATTATTATAAATCAAAAATAAATTGCGCATTTGCTTCTAGAAAAAATAAATTTTTTTTATATTTGTCACAATATTAGTGATGTTTTACTTCAACCATGTGTAAAAAAGAAGCACACATATTTTTCTATTTTTTGGTGTGGCAATTATACATTCTGAATGACTTTTATAGTAATTGATAACTACAAATTACCTATTCAAGTAGTAGATAAATAATTTAAATAGTAAAATATACTACAACAGTACCTGCTCGAGGAGCCATCATATGTTCTCCAACTTTTTTCTGGCTTATCAAGTTTTGGTATATGTTCACAGCTGAACAGTAAAAGTGTAAAATTTAATTAAGTATATTAACATATTGAGTTTAATAAATAACCAGCATATAATTGAATATAACCTGTAGATAGATATTGTTGTGCCCCTAATTGCTGATTGAGAACTGAAAAGAGAGTGGTATATTTACTAATTATACATAATGTGAAACTCACACAAATAACTTGTCTTCTATAATAAGTTTGTGGAGTCACAACACATGAAAATAGTAAAAAAGCAATGTTTGTATTCCTGAAAAATTTTAGTCAGTATTCATATGTTCCCTTTGTAATTATAGGTTACCTATCACTTTATTTTATCTTCTTGATTATCAAAAGTGTGATACAACAGAAAATAAGTAAATCACTATTTATGATGATTCCAAATTACCTATCTCATTTCACAAATTCATTTTTTTTTTAATTACCACTTTACCATGTACTTTTTTCAAAGGCAAAAAGATCAAAAATGAGATTTTAAGCCATTGGATTCCAAAATGTGTGAAAGAATTCATAGTTGAGACCCTTAACCAATATGTTACTCACCAATAATTATTATGCAGTTGGTTCACCCCACTGTTTTTAATTTAATTTATTTTTGTAACATAGATACTGACACAAAAAATTAAATGCTATATTTACTATGGATAAAATAAAACAAACACCTTTATGTATCAAAATAAACAAGAGAAATTTAATCAGAATCGTTCATCTATTTTTTTCTTTGTTTGTTTGCTTAATACACTAAAACTAATGGATCAATTTTAGCAAGATTCAGTGTGATTATTAATTGTGTAGTTTAAAATACGACATGTATATATTTTACAGTAGGAGAACATGGGAGAGTAAACAAGGGATAATAAATGACAAGTTTCTATGACATATTTTTTTCCATTTTAAGAATATATTGTCCTTAATGAAATATCAGATTTCACATAGTATAAGTTTATTCAGAAGGGTGCATAAAACTAAAATGTATATATGACATGTTTGCGCAGAAAGATTAATTTAAGGATAAATTTGAATCAGAAAGGAATCTGTAGTCACACAAGTATGAACACTTCATTGTGATCATTTTAAATTATGAAGTCAAGTGTTATTATATTAAATGTTATTACTTACTCATATTGTACTTGTGGAATTTCCCCCGGTGGCAATGTTCCAATTTTGTATTTTTTCATTAATTCTCTGAAAAAATACATTGTATATTACATGGGTCTTTTGAAGTGAAACTTCCTTAGAATTATTGTTATTTGAAATTCAATGAAATGAAAATATGTCATGATAAAGAAACAAACAAATAAATGTATAGGATTAAGACAGTGAGAGAGTGAGATAGAATCCATTACACAACATTTTATAATCTCCTTCTCCTCTTTGTGTGATGCTTCATAGCATCCCCACTCTTTACTTATGCAAATATTTTAATGTCACTAATAAATTAATTCTGCAAATATGTTGAAAACTGATGCTGAAAGGTGTTGTGAATATCAGCAGATAAAAATTAAAATAAAATTTAAAAAATGTATGTAAATAATAATTATAATTATATTTAATTTATATTTCAATTTCATTAAGTTTTGATAATTTTTTTATACTCCTGATACCCTATCTCTATCTCAATCTCTAGTTTCAGAAGTTTCATTTCTGCCGTGTGTGAATTGCACACACATCAATTTTTGCAAACTACAGGTAGTTTTTTGTTGTTGTGTGGTGAATTAAAATAAATATATAAAACAAATCACCTAGCATCATCACTGTGACCGACATCTTCGAACTCCTGAGAACCATCCTTGCCTGCTACATCTAACAAGGATTCTTCACCTCCCGGATGCTGTGACACATAATTATCATAAATTAACTTGATGTCAAAATGGGACAAATATTAAAAAAATATTAATTTCAATGTTTCTAATAGAATTACAAAACAAGTTAGCAAAATGTTACGAGCAAATATTAAAACTATGTTTAAACGATAGTATGTACATGACCTTAGTACTGTGAGATAACAAAAAAGTAAAAGTTAAAATTGCAGATAGAAGAAGGTCAAATAAGGAAGAAAACAACTTAAAGGCTTCAGTTATTTAGTTATTGCAATACCTAGTTAATATTATACCAAATAATAAAGCATATGTATAAAAATATAACTCATATTAAAAGTAATAATATATATGCTAATAGAAAAACTATACAGGAAACATTTTGCGTACAATACAAAAAGGCTATAATTAATATGTAGTTTTATTATATTTTAAATATATCATGTTTATGACTGGAGGTTGAAATAGAAAGGAATTAACTACTAGAAAAACTCCTATAATTAGAGGAGTGTAAGTCATCACAAACACCAAGTAGTTTCCGATTGCCTCGTAACATACTCTAACTTACCTCTTCCAGAAAACTTGTTACATCGTAGACATCGTTGTGTATAATTATCCAGCAACTGTCCCCGTGATTATGTTGTTTTACTTCACTGGAACTTATTATCTTGGTCATCGTAACAAGTCAACTTCTTTTATGATTTTTTTTAAATTTATATGATCAAACTAAGGGATTTAATACATTTTTTATGATTCTGAAAGTGTCACTGTAAACTTACCAAATATCGATCAACATCGTCAATAGGGACACGAAAAAATTATCGATACTTTGTAGTATCAAGTACTTTGCCTTTCGATACCGATACTTTTTCTACTCGACACTTTGTATTCGATATTTTTACTCGTTGAGTACTTTTAGAAAAGTATCGTATAGAGTTTTTTTCAGATCGTTAAAAAATAAGCCAATATCGCAACCAGCTCTATTACAGTATGAAAAAAAATTAATAAGCCTTTACATGACCAGGTTTCAGCACATTTCGCAGATCCTTTAGTGCAATTAGAAAATATGAAAGTTGTTTCCCCAATTATACATGTTGGCACGAGTATATTTACCAATTCCTAACATGGGTAATGATACAAAACGATTATTTTCTACGTAACAGAACAAAAACTCGAAACTGGTTCCCGCCGAAACGGGTAGATAAACTTCATTTTTAAAGTGATGGTACGTAGGACAAATACGGAACTTTAATTTTATTTAGGTTTATGTGTGTACCATAAATAATGAAAAAAACGTGTAACAAAAATCAACATAAGTAATTTGAACTTGAATTGTATTTTAGAGTATTTTTTTAAACATTGTTACACAAGTATCCATATCGATATTACAAAGAGGAAAGATTTGATAGTTTGTAAATTTATGAATTTGGATTTAAATTTAATTGGATAGTGGATAAAATACTTAACCCATGTTAGAAATCTTTTGTCTAGAAAGTTACGTTATCACTGAGGCCTCATTTTATCCCAATATTACGGGATCAGGATCCACGAGGTAAAAAACAGCTAGGTATCAATCGATATCTTGAGGTATCGATAGTTATGTTTCGATAACTATACAAGTACGATATTCTTTTTTCGATACTACTCATGTGCATAGTATCGATACTTTCTATTTCATATTGTGTCCCTATTCATCAATATGCAATGTCAAAATCAGATGTGCGGCATGCGCATGAACCCGAAATATCAACTGATGTTTTTTTAATTGTTAGATAATAACTACTCGTGTAATGAAATCATTCAGCCGGTACAGGAATATTTCATTTAGGTTATTGACACAAATCACCATGACACACCTTAACCATAATAAAATTCTACCCTTTTGTATATAACAAATTGTATTGATGTTTATGTTCTAATGAAATGTCAATTCAACTTAAACGTCAATTAATATACAATTTATTAAGAAATGGTATGAAATATAACAATGTATCTCTCACTTTCATAGTGATTCAATGTGGTGTTTAGACTCCATGATTTTGAAATGTGAAGAGTTTATCCCCATAACAAGTATACATAGTATAATAAATATATGTGTAAATGAATTTACGTTTGGAGCAATATGAAATCTAAGATGTCAAAGCTAAAAAAAATTTTGCTGTCAGAATACTTCAAGTCTAAAATCAACATAACCTATAAATAGCAACTTGTGTGCCTTTTCTCAACGTAAATTTCATATAGATAATGGAATAAGCCAAGTACAAACTTAAATTATAAATAGATATAGAAGCTTAAAAAACTGTAAGATTTATTAATTTTGAATTATTTAAATATATTTCTAGTGAATTGCATATGTTAAGTTTGTTGATGCAATCCGTAAATGCTTCACTATTTCAAGCATGGGTCTTCCTATTTCTTAAAGTGGATAACAGCTTATTGAACACAGCGATTTGATTCAGCATTTACAGTGTTGTAAATTAGTGGCTAACCCAGCCCTAGTAAGATCGTGTTCTTAAAACATGACAACATTCTTGAAAATTTGCTGCTAGCGTTATTAATCTCAATTAATTTTACCTTTTTGCACATTATGTATTAATGTATTTGGTATGTTTTAGATCCTTGTTAAATATGTATAAAAAAACAGCAACTACTAGGTAGATGGCTGAAGAACCAGATTTCAATGATGTATTAGAAGACATATTCCTTAGTGAAGAATCCCAGAAACAAGAGAGCTACGAGGAGGGATATAAAGCAGGGAATGAAGCTGGAAACTCTGAGGGATATCACCTTGGCTACCACAGAGGAGCAGAATTGGGAAGAGAACTAGGTACAATTAATTACCTCCTTTAAAATGTTATATATGCAAGAAAATGTTTGTCCAGATATTGCTTTGTACATTAAAAATTTTTGATTTTTATTTTATTTTTATTCATTACTCTGGTTTAGTGTACAAGTTTTGTTGACACGTGTAGCCATAATACACCTCTACATTTAAATTCCACAACACACTGTTTCAGTTACTGTTTTCATCAATGTGAAATAACAAATCTTTTCAAAATACTCCCAAACCAATAGTGTGACTTAACAAATGTTATATAACAACAAAAATTGTATTTGTAAAAGTAGCATTCAAAGTTTCCTGTGAAGTGAAATCTTAACACCAGAAGTCAGAACCTCAATAACTCCATTCTAATGTTGTCTAAATTTTATAATATATTGTCCATATATTGTCTAATCTATATATATAGTTACGTAAGCAACTATTGTTTTTGCATATATCTCTTACATAATGTTCTACTATTACATGGACACAACAAAAAATTTGTAAATGTTATCATTAGTTCTGAATGAACAGAGAGTTTTACAAAGATGTACGAGTTTTGGACTCCATTATACATAAGCTAGCAATTGTTTACCAGTTAATGTTACAATACAATCAGAATTGTATTTATTAATATTCCTGTGTTCCTTTAATGAATGTGTTTTGATCTTTCTCATTTTAAGAGAAAATTTGTGTCCAACAGTGGTATCATTCCATTGATTGGTTGATTCAACTAGTTGTTGATAATAATTTTCTTCAAGCAAAATAAAAAATGTTAATCACTCTGGCCTGCTAAGATTAAAAATTTACAAATTCTCACATTTTAGGTTACTACCTTGGTGTGGTAACACACTTCTTGGAAGCCAATGAGAAATCAGAAACCAAATACTCCGACAAGATTATGGTTCAGTTGCTTAAAGTACAGGAGCTGATAAACTCGTTCCCCCGGATCAATTCCATGGATCATGATATCCTTGGATCAGCTGAGTCAATCAGGGCCCAGTATAAGAAGGCATGTTCACTGTTGAAAATCTCAGCGACAAATCCTTTTGATGCCAACATTTCCTTTTGACAGGTATGCAAAATATTTTGAATAAATCATTTATTACTGATTAAATTTATTATAGGAACATTGTTAACAGATTTCTTACACATGTTATTTATTTAATTGTGCATTGAACAATGCACATATAGTGTGATTTGATAGTTCATACATGTAGAAAGAATGGCAGATAACAGTATCTGAAATATTTTAAAATTTCAAGTCAAACAAACATTTTATTAACTGATTGTGATACACTCATTCTATAATAATAAATAGAGAAATAAATTTTTTTAGATGAAAATAATTCCATGGAGGCCACAGCACACCAAATCAGACAACATCTGGACGCTATTGTCACATTCTTAACTCCACTACTGCCAATGGCCAACTGCCATATGGTCGAATTCTTCACTCAAAGTCACTGGGAGAGACTTCTGCCTTGTGCTCTTAGGCGCTCACTAGAAGAATGGGATTTGAACTATGCTTTAGAAAAATTTTGGACGTCAATAAACCCTCCTCAAAATGGTAACATTTTTGTTGTTTCTTTTTAACACAATAGTAAATTAAGAAGATATGTTTTTTTCTATCTTTTTCTTTGTTTTGTAAGCCGTATTATACTTAAATACCTTTCTATAACATTAACCAGAATAGTTAAGTTAAATGTAGATTATAAAGTACACATTTTTTAGTATTTACATATAAATTTTTCTAGACAAATGTGAGTTAACAGAATGGATCCGCAGAGCTCACTCACATTGCCTCAGTGTCAACAATGAATATTGCCTGTCAAGAGATCAACTTCAATCTCGGATAAAGATGTGGGGTGGGAACATCAAGCCCAAGATAAAGGTTAAAGACTTTATGACTGGCAAAAAAAGCTATGAGGTTTGTACTGTATTATCGGTATATTATAAAATTAGTTTCCATTTTTCAAGATTGTTTTTGTCATATATTAAAGTCAATTATGGACCTCAAAGATTCATATCTCTTTCCTCTCTATAAGATTGTTCATCGTTATCAACATCAATTTGTCTAAGTCCAGAACCATACAGCGAGAGATTTCTGCCTATTATTAGGGCACTGGGTTTGTGACTTGGGGATTGCAGAGAAAGGTTACTTGCACTGACTATGCTGCTATCCATAGACGGCCAGAGCATTGAGTAGTCCCCGAATGACATCGCCAAATTTAATTGCCTCTTATGATAACCTGGTAACCTAGTGTGGAATATTGAGATGTTCATAAAATTTTACAAGGTAATTGTTCCAGGTCCAAACCATGTCTCACTTAATTGCATCATTGTATGATGCCAGCAAATCCACACACTGTGTAGAAGCTGGGGGTGGACAGGGCCACCTCCTTGTAGCCTTAAGTCTTGGATACGGCATACCAAGTCTTACTGTGGATTGTGATAATCAGACTCTCTCAAATGCTGTTGAGAGAGTTAAGGCTATACAGGTTTCTGTTTTTATAAATAAAATCATTTCTTCTGAAATATTATGTAATAATATTTGTAGTGTATTAAAGAATTTTATAAGCAGCAAACTATCAAAGTGTTAAAAAACATCGTTTAAGAACCTGCACACTTTAAAATTCTGCAATGTTTTTTAAACCATAGAGTTTGATAACTCAAAAGTTTCCAGTATATCAAACCGTAGCAGACCTACTTTGAAACAATAGAAGATCTTAATAGAATAGATCAACGTTATCATAATTTTAAAAATTAATAACTGTTTGATAAAGTCACACTTGGCCACTTTCTTGCAAGAAACAAGTTTTTAAATTTTACTATAATTATTATATACTTATAATGGATTATATTAAGCGGTGTTTTCGGTTCTGACAAACTAATGATCAGAACAATCTGCGAAACGAGAACAATTTCTATCATTTTTTGACTTTTTCATCTTTCCTTTTAGTGTTATGTTCTTTAGGTACCGGAATATTTCCATGTACTCTATCCGTCTATTACTAAACAATAACATGTAATATGCGCAGAAACAATGGCACACAATTGCCAGGAAGGTCGACAAAGGTGTAGAAGGGCAGATACCTGTCATCAATAGTCCCCAACACCGTTTCGCTGCGGCCTACGTCACTACTGACACGGATTTCACGCGAATCGTTAAAGAGAAATTTCCAGAACATTCTGGAGATGTCCGGGTTTTACTTACAGGTATATATGCTTATTACATTACACTAATTGTTGTTCGATCTCCCCGCAGCGGGTAGGTAAATGGATTTGAAATATTTTTATAGTATATAAGAGTTACGTCTTATGTATTTTTTATTACCATATTTTTAATAATATTAAAATTTTTAATCATTTTCGCGCCTTTGAAACAGTTCCGAGCATAAAATATATTTTAAAAAATATATGTATCTGCATACTCCTGAGAATCCTGGTAATCAGATCGAGCCCTGTGGCGTGCCATTGGAGAGGCCTATATCCAACAGTGGACGGGAGTAGGCTGATAGGGATGATGATGATGACTCCTGATTATCGTTCTCCTCGATTCTAGGTCTTCATACTTGCGGCAACTTAGGCCCTGATTCTCTACGTATCTTCGCTGCACAATGTTCAACTCCAGCAATCTTCACGGTGCCGTGCTGCTACCATCTCTTGTCCGAAGCCGGCGGTTCTATGGATGGACTTTCGAAAGACCAAGGATTTCCCATGTCAAGCCATTTGAGAGGTGCGATATGACTTCATAAGTAATTTGGCACACGAACAACCAGGCACTCAGGATGTAATAATAATTGCATCCCATTAACGGCCTATAAACAGATATTTTCTCACAAGTATTTGGGGATTACTAAGCACATTACTTTAATGCTGGTAAAAGGGTTCGCAACCAACCCACTTATGGCCTTGAAATAAAGTTTCGAAACCGGGAACCTTGTACTTAAAATGTCAATCAGAAAGACAGAATCGTTATTGCTACGTCATACTTCGGACTGCAATACAACAGTTTTAGTATGGTTTATATGCGGGATCCGTTGCGCTTTTCCACACAAACTTGAAGCTGTACACTAATATTAAATAAAATTATTTCTATATCTCTATACCAGTCTCCTTTCTGTCATAACTCCGTTTTTCTCTTTTATTTATTCCCCTTTTTCTCGTCTAGGTTACACGTTGGGTAGGAACGCTCGAATGCTGGCATCCCAGTCGATAGAGCGCGTTGTGTCTCAGCGGCAAATGCCTTCCGACAGCTTGCTGTATCGCGCATTACTGCAGGTGATTACATTTGTTTCGAATCTAACCAGAACTTTGACTACAATACATAAAAGGTTGAAAAATAGACAAACAAATTGTAAAATATATGAGGCATAGACATGAACTACTTATGAATAGGTATATGATTGTATTTCACTTTCGAATAAATCTTTGATTAAAATCTCTGAAGGTAATTCAATATTCCATACGAAAAAGTTACTAATTTTGTCTCGTATCTAATGGAAATATCTTGACTCGATAGGCACGTCATGGGTGACTGTCATGTATACATTTGTGTTTTAAATTATTTACTTCGAAAGATAGGTGATATACATATGTGTGTAATTTATATAAACTCGTTTTTAAATGAAACATGTATAATTTGGAATCTTATCGGTTAGACTTTAACTATCGCAATTTAATGTTTAGTGAGCAAATATAATATAAATAGGTATTGTATGAGAAATAGAAAAACAACACTTATAATTTTACAGGTAATTATCAAAACACATCTCCCCAATTACATTGCAGCTGAAGGTAAACTGAAAAGAGTGGCGCCAAAATGTCACAACTTCGTCGAATATTTCAAGATGGCGGACACAGTTTTGAAATTAGAATTATTTGACCGCCTCCCTGACAGTTATCTATCAGATATACAGAATCAAATGAATTGCCAACGAAAAAAAATTAATATATTTTATTTATTACGGATGTGTCTAGCTCAAGTCGTGGAAAGTGTTATATTGTTGGATCGTTTGTTGTTTTTAATTGAGACCGGTTTTCAGAATGTTTATTTGGTTAAGTTGTTCGATCCGGTGCAGTCACCGAGATGTCATAGTATTGTTGCTATAAGGTAATATTTTATATGCTTGAGAAAAACTTAAAATATATGAAGTGTTATGGACAATAGTCAATCGCAGTACTCTATATTTTTTATCAGCGTACTAAAACGCTTATGGCTTAACCACACTGTAGATATATAAGTATATATAAATTTACGATGATTCTCTATTACGCTCTCCCGAAACTCGGAGCGTGGGACCAAGAACTGTGGCCAACGAATTTTGATAGATATAATTTTCTCTATTCGTCCAGAAACAATAATTGTTAGTATAATAAAAATAATATTGTATTATAATGTATTTTAATAAAAGTATTGAAGATTAAAATAGTTTTATATAAATGAATGATGAATGAATGAATGTTATAATAAATTATTTTAAGTTTACTGATATTCTGTTTTATTGAACCCTTATGTAGTATTATGTTTATTTCCAAATGAGAATTGATCACGCAACCTTTGGCTCAGTAGCAGTAAAGCTGCAAAGCTACTAAGCATTCAATGATGTAAATATCTTCTTAATCACCAAGATGTTTAATAACTACATTAACAATGTTAGTAAAATTATAAATAAAAGCTTCTATAGGACTTAAACTGAAGGATACTTTTTGTACTAGAAAAACACAGTTTATATAGAATATAGCCTTGAAAAATTAAACATTTAACTATATATAGTTTAACCAAATTGCTCTGTAGTAATGTTTGAACTAGAACTCATTCTGGTTTGATATACACATCTGATGTTCAAAGTTATAGTTCTTACCTCAAACACTAGATGACGCTGTAGCCACTATAAAACTTCAACCGTTTACTTCCATTTGATTAAACATAATTTTACGGTTTAGGTTCAAATTAGCAGTCACCAATTTTGTATATTTTATCCGTTCGAAGTAAACAACAGTAAAATGTTATTAAATTTAAACAATATTCTTATATGATGTAGGTATTCATCGCTAATGTTAAAATGTTTAACACTATTCAGTAAAAAAGGACCCAAAAACTGAGATACAAACACACGTAGTTGAGTTATTAAATATAATAGACTAATAATAATGGAATCTATGACGACAACCCTTTTTACGTCCCACTCCTGGGTCTTTCAAAAACTAAAGAAGACCTCGCGGCAGTTAGCGAAGATACATATTAATAACTAATCTGTCCGAAGGGTGGTGATAAATTACCTTTAATGCCTTCGATAAGCTTTAACGATTTACGCCCTCCACGCCACACACGACACCCACGCACAATTATTTCACACGCCCTTCGAAATAAAGGAATCTCATCTTGAAAATTCGCCACTAGCGGTCACCCATCCAAGAGCCAACCGCGCCTAGTGTCACTTCACTTTATAAATCATTTACGATCTACTACCGCGTCGGACCTAAATTAAATACCATTCAAAGAACTCTTCGAAACTCTTAGCTCTCTTAGTTCGTCGACGAAATCGATTATCCATATTTAAGCCATGAATTATTATAATAACAGGTAATATTAGTTACCATGAGAGCCACAAACGGCCATCTGATCCCTGAGTAGGTATATACTGTGCATATTACAGTAACCAAATAACTAATTATTTTACACCAAAGAAAAAAGTTTTACAAAAAAAAATATAATATAGGACCTGGTGTAAGTACTTACTAATACAAAAATAATATCAAATAATAAATTTTACACCTAACTCATATCAATAATGAAACAAAGCAATAAATGACAGACACAAAATATTACCTTCACAGTTGGTCTCCTGTTTTCAAATTAAGACTCTCTGTGATTATTGAAATTCTCAGGCATCATAAACTTACGTAATAAGTTGCAATTGTGCAGTAAGGAACTGATGTTCCGAGGATATAAAGATGAAGTCGTAGAAATATTAAGTTGTTCTTAAATATATAACTAGTAATGGCAAATAAAATTACTATTTAATACACATTGCTCTATACATAATAATGTGACTTTTTATTAATAAACAAGTAGGACGTGTTCGTATACATGGTTATTTGGAACAATTTTCTTTTTGGCAACGTATCGGTATTTGAGACTGTTCTCGTAATCTAAGTAAATATACAATACAGACTAATGTTAATATTTGGTGAGGCCAATGTTATATCTATATACATATATCTATAGATAAATATAAATGAAATTAAACTACTTTTCCTGACACATAACTGATGTTATGAAGAGTAACTTGAGTTGTTTTTATTTCAGAATATGTTTTAGACTTCCATATAAACAATAATTCACAAAATACAACAAATCCAAGCGAACGAAATTACGGGTACAGTTAGATTTAATTATGTAATGGTGTGTGCCCTTTAAAATAGTTTAATCGTGGGAATAGGTATTACAACCCTCTCCCTAGCCCTTCGGAGAAAGGCAGGCGTAATAGTATGTTAATGGCACAAAAATGTGAACTTTAATTGACACTTTACTGGCAGTTGTCGAATTCATTTCTGTTAAATTCAAAATCAAAATATGTAGGTATTAAATATGTAGGTAGGATTTTGTATTGTATATTTTATATTGATAGCTGGGAAACCATATGAAAAGATCCAAATACATACTTAAGCAAACAATTTTAAACAAATACAAATTTATAAAAATAAACACATTTATAAAATATTTATTTAAAAACAGAAGAGTAAAGCTCAGGGCTTCTTAGAAGAATATTAATCACAGACAGATTAAAATTTAAATTGTTGTCAAATATTCTTTTTAAAATAATTCTTTTTAGTTCGTTTAAATAAGACTTATACAGTTTTTTTCCGTCAATGCTTGTATCTCCAGTCCGATTACCTACTTCAAGAAGTCGAGTGGTAGTTGCTGGAGAGAGTCAACGAAGACAGATTATAAATTATGGAATAGAATATTGTCCTATTACTTCAAAGACCGATCATATAACTTAGAAAATAAATTTTTTCCTGTTACTTTTATATAACGTGAAACCTCAAAATTTTCCCCTACTTTCATTCTTACAATTAGTAAAGTCAGAGAGTTCTTCATAATAGCTGTGGCATTTTTAATGAAAAAGAAGCCAAGAAAAGTATGCGAAACTATGAAAAGGTGTTACGTTTTGCGGAAAATTTTCGAACATAAATGACTTTTTCGTCACCAGAATAATTATTGCATCATGTTAAATATAACAAAAAAATATTACACAATATTATAATGTACATATTAATAATGTACATAACGCATGATGTCAATTGATGATAACAAAACACCAATAAATCAATTACTCTGATCTCGACGCTACACTTTTCGTGACCCTCTACCCTCTACCTATTCTCTTTACGTCTCTACGTGGATTAGTATAAAGGAATTTGCAATCAGCTGTGAAAAGCTTGCAAAATTTTAACTAATGGTACTACCATGAACCGTTGTACATTCCCCTTGCTTTGACGACACAGGATTTACTTGGACGCTTCACGCTTTGGTTACGTTCACAAACTTTACCAACAGTATTTACCATAAATATCATATTATACGTAGATTAGGGGAGCCAGCCTAAAATGTGTCAATCGAAAAAAAGAGAAAGCAAATGAGGCTAGCTATCTCTCTGTCTCTTTCTACTTGCGCACGCACAGGTAGCGCTAGCGTGAGTCATGCGTCAGTCGTGAGGTAGGGAGAGTTATAGATAGGGTATCGCGATCGTCTCTCTCTTTCTAACCGTCGGACTTTGCCTCTTACAGGCAGCTGTATGTCTTACCTACTCTATATATTATGTATAATTTCTGTGTGGTATTTACCAATCTAATATCAGCCTATTTACAATGGAGAGTTGCAAAATCGTTTCTAATACACTAACATTTTAACAAACACCGGTTTCTCAACAGTCCTATATTTCCGTAGAAATCAAGCAATCGCTTGAAGAGTAATAAATACTAAGAAGCCTGACGGCTGCTTCTAAGAAATACTTAAAGCATTTCTAGCGCTACATTTTCTACAAGCGATCCGTTACTTAAATTACATTAACTTCATCCGCGACTCAGCTCAAGTCGCTACATTTAATGTATAGATATAAATCGTTTCTCCTAAGGCCTGAAACGGCCGACATAAGTATACCTACCCAACTCGTGCGACCACCAATTACACTTCGACAAATGACTTAATATTAATGCAATTATTCCATTTCATAAGCTGACAATTACAATCTATTTGGATTACGTTCGCCGCGTCTAAGACAATGAGCTTTTGGGATTTAGGATCAGAAGCTTAATTTGCATTGACACAATAGATTTACAATACTTAGTTTTCAACACAGCCTTTCACCAAAATACGGTATACAGAAAAAACAGTATAGGTGCAGAAAAAAATGTAGTAAGTGATAAATGTAAAAGAAAAAACTTCGACTCGTTACATATTTGACACTATTTTATGCTAATAACAGCGTATGAAAAGTCCATTAATTAATTGCATTATTTAAAAATAGATGCCAAAGCGAAACAATATTGTTTTAAATTCTATTTACTTAACAGAGAGTATATATATATTGTATAAGCTATACAGCTCTCCTTTATGAATTTGATTATTAGCAAGTTATGATGTTCTTAACTTATTTATTTTACTCTTAACCACATAAACGCAGTGTCAAATACAAGTATTTTTCTACTTAATATTAAATATTTGTTAACCAATTGAGATCCCAATAAAATGCATCAAGTCGTTCTAGAATATTCCCAAAGCGAACCGCACATTTCCAGACATCGTAAAAGTTGAGCAATAAACAGATAATTAGTTGTTTTCCAGCGGGAAACGAACTAACAACTCAATTTGCAACTGCACAGAACATAATGCGGAGGAAGAAATGGTACGGGGTAATTTGTGTATAACGTAGGAAACAATGACGCCCTTACTGGAGAATGGTCACAAGGGAATCTTTGAAGATTACGTTTTATACAACACATATATCGAAGAAGCATATTATGCGGAATGTTTAAACAATTTGTTCTAAAATTTGGAATTAAAACAATTTGAAAATGAACAAAATCTAAAAGTTGTAATTAAAACAATTCGTCCTAAAATATTTATGTGATGAATGATTTTAATTTGTTTATTATTTGCTCTCAGTGTTGTGTGAAAATCTAATTAAAAACATAAGGGAATTCAATTTACGAATACGTTGCAAAACTCTTTTAATAAAACATTTAATAAATCTTTAAATATGTTTTGACAAGTGTATCATTTTTATCTTAGACTCAATTTTAATTACAGAGTTCCATTCTGATTAATGAATTAGTTAAAATTGGCATACATTTTCGACTTTACAATTATGTGCGTTCGTCACATTAAATATCACTGGCTGTGCTTTTTGGCGATTTGAATATTCGTCTAGCAATGAAAACTACCTTAACCATTTCTGAGAAAATGATTTAATATGTATCACAGCACAACGATAAAAAGCTTGGTGAAAACGATTATAACTAAGGTTAATATGGAATATTTAGTATTAATAAGCAGTATTTACCTATATTACATTTGCAGCTGAGCTATTAACATTTCTATATATAACTTTCCTGTAACGTAAAGCATCCAAAGGATAAGTGCAGTTTAAAAGTGTAGTAAATAACAAATGCACTCACACCGTCTGGACAATTATTATATTATTAGGGACGTTACACGTAATGTGAGGCAGACAGAAAGACATACAGCATGGGACGGAATCCAGTACACCGTACACTTAAGATCTTATAAACACCTGTACCTATATTTAATATAACAAAGAGATGACCGTAGTTTGTTTGATATAAAAGAATTACACTAATAGTAGATATTTCATTTGGAGACGTCTTCACCGGTAATGGCTATGCACAAAGAGTGATTGAAGAAAATCCTCATAGTGTTTAGCATAAACAAGGTCCTATGCTCATTATCAATCTGGATTAGCAAGAATACATCTCAATATACCCTCTATGACATCGAATCTTATCTAACGCAACAAAGATTAAACAAAATAACAATTATATCAAAATTTTAACTGATATATGTACTTATAGATAATTTTATTGTCTCGATGGGAGTACTTGGTTTGACATTCGCTTCTATAGAAGGCTGTTCACCTTCGCCTCTTTCTCCAGCGCGATAGATTCCTATAATCAATATAGCTTGTCGTCGTATTGTATTGAAGCTTAAATTATAGAATATAGTCGTTTATTGCGAGTGCCTCGTTGATTTAGTGGTTGCAAATGCGACTTCTGAGCGAGAGGTTCTGGGTTCGAT
>DWME01001900.1:0-22731 GCA_018244795.1 Parelbella ahira ahira
GCTTGTTTACCAACCCAATGATGCGGTATATCAAAATGTCAAAGTAATTATAGTCTAATTTTGAAAGGAAAATGAAAATATAATTATGTATATTGAAATTAGTGTACCTACGTCAAAAAATGTAAAGGTTTGTGCTCTGTGTGCTTTTAAAAACTAATTAAACAGAGTTCTTTCCCGGCGCTGTTGAACTTTTTAATGAATGTGCTTTAGGTAACCATCGGCGAATGTAGTTTCAATACATCGCTACAATTGAGCGTTTTATGAGTCAGTAGACAAATACTGAGATAGATAGGAAGGGCAATTTTGATTTCGCAAAAAGGGGAAAAACACTGGCCACTCCAATTTCACAGAGAGCTCACACAAAAGATCACCCACGTGAACTATGAATGGCCAGGAACAAGCACGCCATGGACACGAATGGAAATTAAAAAGAGAAAACATTCGAGAAACGGAAATAGGAATTGAATTTAAGTACATTTAAAATTTTCCGACCCCCGCTTTCACTGGCTGTAATAAAAGGATAGCCGTGTCCAAAATACGAATGTTTTTTGATCTCGCTCGCTCCCTCAACGGCGAGGCATTTGCGCCACGCGACTAAATGGATTATTTTCCTTGCGTGTTCCTTTTTTAAAACAATTTTTCGGTGCTCCTCTATACAGACCCAGCGACATACTCATCACATATTGAAACGTAAGCACATTTGTGTTGTATTGCAACAACAAAAGGCATAGAATCGCTTGTATATTTATTCCTGTGCGTTACTGGATGGTGTATTGTAATTTGACTGAAGCGTTCCTTTGTGTTCTAAAAACCATTTTGTCGCGACCCTATCTGGTTTGTGTGTTACTTAAATCGGTTCATTGTGTAACGGTTAGGGCATTACAATAAGACGGATCATTTTAAAGTAGCTGGATAAGCAAAAGAGGCAACAAAATGTTGACAAGCGTGGGGTGTGATTGTATTAAGGAGGGTTCACTTTATGGTTGTCGTATAATTTGGAAATTGACTTCGGGAATCTGTTTTGCGTATGTTCCGGCGGCTCCTTTTGTTTGTGGCTTCGAGTGTCATTTTGTTTTTTTTTTCTGTATCCAATTTGAGTGAAACAGGTTGGCCATTTCGTGGATTAGAATTGTTTCTATTGAGTAACGGTTTTGTTTGGTCGCTTTTTGATTTATGTTTTTGAGGTAATATTTTCCTTTTTTTTCAACGCAATTATCTCAATTATTATTAGATACACGTTGATTAAATGTTAGTAGAACAAATGAAATAGTCGTTTTTTACATGTTACTCTTTAGTACAAATATTTTATGTAGACAACTAAATTTGATGCTCCCTTAATTTATTGAAATATGTACAATTGTACATACACTATTACATACATAAATTTTTTACATATATGTATAGTCTCAATTATATACAATTGAAAATTGATTAACTAGGAAAGTACAGTGGCATTTTAAACACTAACATGCATAAACAAGAGACCAAAATCTCCACGACACACTCGCACGAGAACACTTTTGGATCGAAGTGAGAAGAAAGAACGATCTCTAACAAATTATACGGAGATGTCACCGGTTTAATGAAGCGAGGGCGTGAACATTAATTTCCGAGTTTTCCTCGAGCGGGTCGTTACGTCGCCCCTGACGCACCATCCATCATCCATCGCCGCTCGCAATCTCCACCAAACATTAACAGGTTTGCTACATTTAGTTGCAAACAGCGAGTGTAGTAACGACGGAACTAGTAGTGATATGTTTAATATAAACTGATACCTTTAAGACAACGGTGGCACTTAATGGTATTGATATAACACAGACCATATAACACAACGTGTGTATTTCATAGAAGTGTATGCAGAGGAGGATAGCACTCGCTAGTTTTACCTGTTACATCACACGAAGTGGCGGTATTCGCAAAGTGGATCACAGTGACGGAATGGCAGAAGCGATGTTATGATAATGAAGAGTTCTATGGCAATATCTATGCTATTCGTGGAATACGACTTTATTATTAACCTTTTTTGCTATCTAGGCTGATAGATAATTTTATTACAATGGTTATAGTGCTCGTACCGTTCCAATTAAAGCATACACATATTATATTATTTTATAATTAAATTGACGGACTCTGCATAATGATATAATAGTAATGGACAGTTCTTGAAACAATCCAGTACATTCTGGATGAAAGGTTCATCAATTCGAGATGAAAGCTTAACAAAAGTCGACGAGAACTTGGATGGGAAACGTGTGTTTATCGGAAGTTGTATCATTTGCACTTCAGAGACGTCTCACTGGTAGCCACTGTGCTGTAGAAACCCCACGCATTACTGATCTTTGTGAGACTATTCATGCTGTTGTCCTAGCCATTATTTTCAAATATTTATGGATTTGGTCTATTAGGTATGGTCTGGAAAAAACGATTCTTTACCCGGACAAATATATGTGTAATAAGAACGAAATTTTCTCCTGTTTATCAGTTGTGTGACAAAGTGGGCTTGTGTTAGTTGTTCTAAAGTAATAATATTTATTAATATTTTTTGGGATTAATTTGGGATCAGATGACGGTTTGTAAAAATATCCCGAGACAATATGTTACACTATTAGTATATTACAATATATGTATTATACATATGTCTTTGCAACTGTTCTATGTCTTTATGCTGTTCAAGACACATTGAATCATCTTTATCCTGTTTCGAAGTATACATATGAAGAAGAACAACACGCAGTTGATGTCATGTGGGTAGAAAGGGTTTTCTTTGCTGTACAATATAGAAACAGACTTTTCGAAAATGTTTGTCAATCAACAATGTGTGTATCGCAGAAAAGCTAAGATATAACTTTTTCTAGTACATACCCGAATTGATTCATTCGTTTCAGATTAATACTAATCAAAAGAAGCATCCTTGTTCATAAAAGTAATAAGTTATTCATCCGGCTTTCCAAGCAGGATGTCTCCCGCAGAACCACCGGTCATGGTTCCATAGGCTCAGTGGAAGTGACGTACACGCATTAAAATAGAAAGTTTCCATTTGGCGAGTCGCGGCGGCTCACATTAGCACAACAAAGCCGGCGATCGCTCATCGTATGACTACTGATTTATTTTAATGGAGGTATACTTTTGATCATATTGTACTCGCTGTGCGGTTATCGCATTAGATCTTAATTCAAAATTGTCCTGTATAAAGGACGTAAGCTAGTGTACAGAGCGTTTCGTTTCATTTATGACTTTAAATTTCAATGATGACATTAAAGAACCTTTTAAAAACAGTGGTCTAGTAATACAACAAAAATATGTCTGTTTCATATTGATATCATAATATATATTTTTTGCTTATTACTAGAGTTTGTTATTTACACCAATATTGGAGGAGTGCGGTGCCGTATCTTCCAGGCCTCCAGAAAGGGTTAGTATTAAGCACCTTAAAACTCAAGAAATACAAAGTCAAATATTTATTACGGATTATAAAGTTCATTTCTTTTATTATTAATGCCTAAAAACTGCATATTCGTTTAAAAATGTAGATTTAGTGTCCAATGCGACATCAATAAGGCGAGTGGGCACGATGCTCCATATCAATCACTTAAGGAAGCCTATCAGGGCACATCCATAACGCGAGAGATAGCGCACAATGGCCGCAGCGCGGACCCTGGCGGAACTGGACGTTGATATATGTAATGAATCGTAATATCATATTTACTGTAAAACAGACATTTTTACTACGCGTTTTGTATATGTTTATGACCATAGCTTCATCCCCATCACGCCTGTAATCCCCGAAGGGGTAGGTAGAGGAGTACAATACACTGGCAAGTTTCAACAGTTATCTAAATTTTACGTCCCATGGAATAGGTGTGAGGTAGTAGGTACTTCAAATTTATCAGTACCATTATCGCTGATAACATTTGGCCTTGACAAACCAGAGGAGACTAGTGGGGAATTAAACACAACGCAGCGAAAAAGACCAGCTTTCGGTTAGGTATCGTATTTTTTTCAAGAATAAAAAAATAATAATTTAACGACTTATTTTATTATAATTAGCGTCATTCAGCTTCAACATTGTGTCCAGAAGGGTTCTAACGATGAAATTACCGGTACTCATATTTTCTCTAATACTTCTAAGTAAATTTGCATTTTAATGCTGTCCCTTTCTTACATATGTAGTTTACGTTAAGGTAGAGTGAGAGAGAGGAGTTTATTAGTTTTTATTGTGGTTCTGATTTGGGCTTAACGAAACTTGGTTTGCGTTTCGCAAGCCGAGCACAGACAAAATAAAACATATCCCGAAGGCGTAAAACAGGGAGCCAGCAATCTTTTAATTTGGGTATGACATAGGGGATTGATGTTTTTGACCCTTGTATATAGAATTAATAAAATAATTTTTCATACATTTCTGCACGCCAAGTACTCCACGGGGTAGGCAGAGATTACGTAGTGTCAAATATTCTTATTCTTGCAGATATGCCGTGCTTATTCACAATATAATTTTATATTTAAATATCACATTATATATTTTAAGGCCTTCGTTTAGGGGGGTGAATTCTTTCAACTCGAACTTTGCCAGTGTGCTATTAGCCTTTCTTATTCTGAAAGAATAAAATATGATGATCATGATGATTATACAAAAAGAAATTTATTTTTGATTAAATTACTAAAATATTCTCATCAACTTTGCTCAACACCTATGAAAATCATAAAGACAATTTTTAATCGTTTAAAAATTTTTAATTCAAATAATTTTTTTTAACAATTACTGTTCGTTTTTATCACACACGCGGTTTAGATTTATTTCTGTTTTCAAACTAAATACACATAATATTCCAAGAAACAGCCTATTCTGCTTAATAAATTCATATAACAAAACTTATGACTACATAATACCTATATTATTATGTATGTATGTATTGACAGCGAAAGATGAACAATGGTTCGATTATTTGAAACGTCAAACAGCGTTGTATTACGAAAAGTGACAGGTACTCAGCGAGTATCAAAACGTATACAACGCGGTATACCTAACAAAAGTGTTACTGAAAACTATATAATGATTGTTTATTGACATGCTGCCGATTATTTTAATAGGACATCCGGTGCATCCGATCTGTTGGCCCTTAATGGCCCTACATGAACACAAGACGGCGGACCTCAACAATACTTAGGACATTAGAATAATGATACGATTTGCGAACTCCCGAAGCGAAATTTCGGGTTTAAGCCACTTTCTAAATACGGGGTTGGTATTAAATTTCGTATGCTAATACGCGCCTGGTGGTACCATTATGTATTGCTCGTCTGTGCCATACCTATGTTTGAAGCTTATCACGAAGACCCTCGCGGTCTGAGGCACTCATTCACAATATCAGCTCGCCAGAGGTCAAGATAAATAATTAGCTGGTCAGTATTGGGTATTTTTTTTAATGAGTTTTTACCAAGGGCTATTTATAGTTGGTGCAAGTTTGTATTAATTTTGTTTAATAAGATTTTTTAAGAGACTTTTTATTGTAATAATCTTTTTAAAGCTTCCAGTTCTAATAAGTTAAGAGAAAGAGTTAAGTTAGCAAAGAGAAATAACTACTATATCCAAAAATGAAGTTCTACTTGATACAATAAGTGCACGATTCTGGTGACTATTGGAAGCCACTGATTTAGCATTTGCTCCTTCTAAGAGGTGACGAAAATCAATTCCGAAAATCTTGAAGCGTCACTGAGGTGTCGGAGCTATTTTCCCACAGTGGCAACGTCCTGAGACTGCAGTAGCACCTAGAAAATTCCCCGAATTCCCAACATCCCTTAACGTCTGTGAGAGCCCCTTTGCGAGGGTGTCGTAGATCCCTTACTTGGTATGTGACACACGAACTTTGAAACAGTGAGAGACATAGAAAATGATTAAAGTAATTTTTCTTCTGTTATTATTTTCAATGTAACACTTTTCTTATTGTTGGAAATGTTAATTGTTATTTAAATAATACAATTACTTTTGGTAGTTTTTAAAATATGTTTAAAATTTTAAATATGTTTAAAATTTTTAAAATTAATTTAAACTTTTTTTTTGTATAGAAGAAAATATATGTAGGTATTACATAATATTTCCTGTCAAACTATTGACCTATAAAAATTTGAATATAAAGTTTATTTAGATATTAAATGAGTAAACTGTGTTAGTTGGTAATAAAACTGTTGAAGATAATAAAATTTTATATTCAGTTCATTTAATTAACCAACTTCTCTACACATACCATATCTTTTCTCAAAATCGAAGTGACAGCAAGTTTTACAAACATTTTATAATTTAACATACATTTTATCCTACATAAAATTTGGATAATTAAAACATTAAAACAAAAAAAAATAAGGGAATCTTCTAAAATATGTCCACTTAAATCAAATAAACTTTTCCAGCCGCGCGTATGTCCCTCCACGTCAGGGTCACGTATATGTCACACGTCATTTGGATCGGTGCATTTCATCGCGCGAGGGACATTCGAATCTATACTGACCCTCAGTGGCGTTCGCGAGCGGCAATAATTTTTCCTCGCCATAAAGGCTATGTTAATGGCTCACGGATGGGGTTAGTAACAGATGTTATCGTGTTACATACGACTCTGGCTACCGTTTGCCACTTGCGTCTTGAATAGAAATGGCTTGTCTATTTAAATTGTACGTTTCCATCTGCGCGTGTTCGATAAATTTTTCATGTGATTTGTAAAGGTTGTGTAAAGTTTTAAGATATAGGTATATGTGGCTAAAGATATGTATGTAGGTGTTGAACGATTTCGCCTGACATCTAACACCATTGATAATAGATCTAGATGAGTATGTCAATCGTCTAGTTCCTATAACAGAATCTCGACTTTTACGATCAGATGAACTTCTGTAGAGATGTCCCAAGATATTTAGATAATATTATAATACACATAATATTATATTACGTAGATTTTTACTTTGCTGATAATTCAAAAGCAAGTCGTTATGAAGTTAAAAAAGAACTCCAAGCTTGACTCATTCGCTTCATCCACTCGTATCACCCCTTTCGGAGGTCAGCTACAACTCCCACCCCCTCTAGACACCCTACATCGGAATTCTTTATAAGCGAACAACCCTTAAAGCTCGAAGTTCCGTTCTTAATAGAACATTTTTTATATTGCAATTTCACTATAATAAAAGAAGCTAAAAGATTATTATTGCTAAGGGTAGATTATTGTGTCATCAAGTATATCTATATCAGATTTCAAATATTACAAAAGTAATCCTAAGCTACTTACATGAGTTAAGATTCCACGTGTACAATATTTACCATCAACAAACAGCCGTAGCCAAAAAACGTGCTATTAAATAAATTTTTGATACGCCGTTGTCGCAATCAGAGTACAAATGAACATTCCATAGAAAATTCATTTGGGATTGCAAAACAGAGGTAAAAACAAGGACAGGGCCCCTGCAGCCGTCTTGCCGCCGTCTCGAACGACTGCCGTTCAAATATTAAAATTTAATCGCCCGGTTGTCGCAAGTCAAATTAGGCTCTCTTGAGAGATCGACACAGAGTAGGTCGGTACAGATGAGTCTGTACCTATTTATAAATGTGTGCTTGTCTCACTGCGAATGGCATGTAAATAATTTATTAAAATTACAAAACTCTAAACTGTATTTGACATGTTTAATCCGCATACTACATATTATATAAATAGGGTACTCGGTAACAAAATAACTATTATATATATATTATGTACCTCTTGAAACATTATACAAATTGCAACATACGAATACGTTAATCATTATCAAATATGTATATATATTTTACAAATATTGTAAGCTTTATATCAGACTAAGTCCATTTTCTGTAACGCCAAAGGAAAATATTGTGGTTAAATCGTCATGACTTTTCTTAAGTTCCCCATATTGTGCGCCAAGACCTGCAAAAACTGCTTAACTATATCGAATAGTCTGGTGCCCTATGGTCTTAACCCTCTCATTCTGAGTTATTAATGTATCTAACTGTAGTATGTAGCATACAATTTTGATGATAGTAATATTTTTTTATCATATAATAGGCTAGTGATTGGACGCGATCCCATCAGATGGAAAGCGCAGATTCGTCCCTTACGACACTTGAGTAAAAAGCCTATTCACCAAATACAGGCTGGCAGTGTTCCATTCCTTGGCCGTCTGAATAGGATAAAAGGAAAACGATGTGCGATGGTTCATGTTCTAATTGCCGCGTCTGTCAACTCTCTTTCTCTTTGCACGTTCAGAGCACAGTGATACGGACAGCGGTATAATTGTGTAGGCGACGAAGAAAACTGTTATTAATCCCGTTAGCTCGTTCCCTAAATGATTTACATCCTTTTGTTGTTCGCAGCATTAACTGCACGACTTAATATCTCCTTTGCGAATAAAATTCTCGCTGTTAACGAAATATTGCAAGGGGGGCGTCAACGGAGACGCGAATACATGTTTTATTCGAATGCAATGTTTTCTTTAGTCATTTGTTTGTAGACATTTGTTTGTTTATGTCACGATAAATTTGGTTCATATGTGAATCCAAGCTGTACATGTACAATACCATTGAGCTTTTAAATGTTGTAATGATGTTAGCTGGTCTGTTGGTTAAGGAATTAGTGATCCTGACTTATAGATCGAGTGTTGCGGGTTCGATTACTGTCACAAACTGTATGTAGACATTTCACCATGTGATTTAGTTACCGTCTGGCTTACATAAGATAAGCCGTGTGAAGTGTTCCACGATTTAATTACCTATTACTAATATAAACACGTGATATGTTCTTACACATTATGTAAAATTACTTGATTGTTACTCTGTACAAAGCTAAGATTACACTCAAACTGCTTATATTAGTGAAATAAAAAATATTTGTTTTAAGGTTAAATATCACTTGCTATAACAGCGAAGGAAAATGTCGTGAAGCCACCTTAGAATATAAAAAAAAAAACAATCGTTCTCTAACGCGTGTGAAGTCTGCCAATTCGCACTTGGTTAGCGTGGCAGACTTTGGCCTTAATTTCAACAGTGGACATATGTACCAAGTGGACATATTAAGTGGACATATGTACCAAGTATCACGATTTGCAGTATTGTACTGTTTAAGGTTATATATCATACGCATGTATATTGTTTCAATAATCATCATAAGCCTATAGCTGTCCACTGCTGAACATAGGCCTCCCCTATAGCGTGCTACGTTGCTGGGTCCTCTGCTTTCCTCGACCAGTGTCTACCAGCGATCCTACGAATGTCATCGGACCGGCGGGTCATCCTACGCTACGCTTACCGAGACGCGGTCTCCACTCTAGGACTCGTCTGCTCCAGCGGCCATCGGTCCTACGATAGATATGGCCAGCACACTGCCACTTCAGCCCGCTTATTCTCCGAGCTATGTCCGTTATTGTTCCAATAAATAAACGGAAAATCTTTTTCAGGTGTGTTTGAACTAACGGTTTAGTATGAAACCAAATACATAATGTAACTTATAATAAGACACAGATATGTTTAAAAATTTTTAGTATCTCTCCAGCAGTAACTAGAGCGCTGCAACAGCAAATACCGCGCCGTAGCGGCAAATATAGTTTTACATAATTTTAGTTTTGTTAGCTCCTAACATAGCTATCTCCTCGCTCGCACTGCCCTGACGCCTTTTGGATCTGACCCAGGCTGTCGCCGGTCACCGCGCGATCGATACAGCCTCTACACTTGAGCTTTACCCCCTCCCCCCACCCTCGCGCACCCGCCCGTAGAATAACGTTCCCGTTTTTGCGCGTCAGTTTTTCGTACCATTCCAGGCACTTTTATTGAGAATACACAGTATTTTTAGATGTTTATATATAATGTCCTGATTATTCTTTATATTGTGTTTTGATATTTGATTTTGTAATACGAAGTACCTACATGTATTTGTAACAGATGAGCACACATAAGTAGATATGTATGTATTCGCTTTGAGAGTTGAGATATCATGTTTCATTTTTGATTGTATCATATTTAATTTAAAATATCGTGTAATTGATTGCTTGAAGTCAGCGATATTTGTGGATTATATGACTATCCTAATATATGTACTGCGGTAATTAATTAATTAATATTGTTCCACTGCTATATGTATGAGTTTTCTAACCTGTAACATTGAAATTGTAGTAAGAAAATATTTTTATTTAGCGCCACATATTATAACTTTATATATTTTGATAATAATATATAAGTGTATATAAATATATTGAGTACATATTGTATGTATGTTTGTGTGTGTCCTGACACATTTTATTTATGAGAATAAGGCTCTACAACCTCTGTGACGACCCGCCCTATACTTACTGCTGGCATTATACATTCAAGCTAAAGTCCAACCTATTACGTGATGCAATAAAAAAGTTTCAGGAAATGTTTTCATTGGTGGAAATTGTCGCGATGGGCGTGGCTTGAGACTGTCGCCAATGGGCGTGCCATGAGGGAGACACTTTCATTTTGTCACTGTGTCGCCTTAAAAAGCCTTCAAGGAGGGCGTAGAGGGTATAAAACCTCCCCGCTGTTGCTGATTAAGGGCTGAATAAGCTTTGAAAATCAAAAGCCTTGCATGAACATATTAGACTGGAAATAACATTATCTATGAATATGCTATACATTTGAATTTAGAACTACCCGTTTTTTTTTGTTAAAGGTAAGTAATTCTCTTTTATTGACCATTGTAAAGACCAATAAACTCGGCCTTGACCGACAAGTCTTAAATATGTTTGGATAATAATTGAAAAGAATTGGTAAAAAACTGAAGAAAACAATAGAAGTTCCACATTACATGTTATTATTAAGCGACCAAAACAGCGAGTAAAGTTCCTAATATCATTGATGTAGCAAAATTTGTAGGTATACCTATGTACAGTTATCAAAAGCCATCAGAAGTGGTCTCTCAACATTTGTTCTTCGTGGCACAAGTCGCTCAGAACTGTTTATTATCTTTTATAAGTTGTAGTAAGTTTTACGTTCAAAGGAATACATCTCGATATGATCGTAAGAGTAAATATAATAACACTTGCGCGTTAAGAGTTTTTGTAATATTCTATAAAAGTTTCACAGGCTTCTAACCCCATTCTAACTATAATTCATGATCACTGCATGCTCTTTAAGTCTTGCTGTAGGTTGTGAAGGGCGATTAGACGGGTTTTCAATATACGATACTCACTACTTAGTATTCTTACCAATATATAGTAGAACGGCGTGACAGAAAGCGATTCTGCTTAAGAAAAAGTCGACCCTATTAAGATATATGAATAAAGTTTATTCCTAGGAAAAAACATTACAATGACGTAATAATGTAACGTCACGCCTGTAATGTCTGAAGAAGTAGGCAGACCACCGTAGTACGCTCCCACGGTACACCAGTAACGTTTACGTCCCATTGAATAGGCGGTGAGACTGTTGAAATACAAAGGGCACAAATCGAAACTCCGAGCCACTATTAAAAATGTTAACTAGAAATAAATTTTAAGTTAGAAAAATATTGCAATGCTTATTACGCAGGCTGTACTTATCTAGATAACAATACACCAGCAGGAAGCATTGTCTGAGAATAAGTAGCATTCCATGCTAAAAGTATGAAGTATTAAAATCATCCTACAGCAAAAAGAATAGTCTCTACATTGAAGAAAAATCTCATAAAAAGCTAAACGATCGAAGCCGGAAGCTCCCAGCCGATACTACACCAACGTAGCGAGTGTCTTCGCTTAGCGCATCTTAACGCCACCCCCTGGTAAGGTTCACCCCGAAGGTTTCCGCGCCCGTTCACTTTCCAGCTTTTGTTCAAACCAAACTGTCGAAATCGACGACATGTAGAGTTCGGTAACAATTTTTCATTTTTGAGTTTTAATATTAATTATATCGTGATTAATCATGTACTGACATAATAATAATTATTTTTACGTCAACATGAAATATATGTACACGCCATATTAGAATAAATCGTACCTGCTCTTTCCAGATAGCCCATTTGTGAAAAATGGTGAGAAACGTTAAGTGAAATATTTTGTCCTACAGCAACATGTGCAATTAATTGAAGTAGGTAGATGTAGGCGAGTTATGTCCCAGTACCACAGAAAAGCTCTCAGATAGCGTTGATTGATCTATCTGACCTTGACCCTGTTCATTCTGATAGGAGAACCATGCCCAACAGTAGATGTAGGAACATAAGGGTGAATAAGACAAAACAACTTACCTAATCTTATCTTAGTAATGTCTCATCTGCCCGCCTAATTCCTTACGGGGTAGACAGAGAGCCTCGAACGTTAAATACCCTATCCTAATAAAACTCACGTGCTTCTACATTCGTCACACTCATCTTACTTGCCGCCGGTTTCAGAGACTTCCAACTCCCCTAAATAATACCCAATAAAAGCACCGTAAACAAACATGTTTCATGACTATGTGAAACAACGCAACTACATTACTTCACCTCGACATCGCTAACATCTGAATTCAATACTTGTATTATGCTTAACCCTAAAACGCGGGCGCGTTCATTTATATCCGCGGGGCCCATTCAGCCCACACTTATATTGTATATTTTTTATTATGTGAACTTGCTTTTTTAAAAGCGTCTATTCATGGACGATACATTTATTAAATTGTATACATGTCGAGAGGAGGCATTCAGGTCTGAGGGTTGTAGACAGGTCTCAATTAGAGAGTGGTGCGGGTCAAAAGAGCCTTTCAGGGTGGTTTCATACAAATTCGTGTATACAAGGAACGGTACGTAGAGTAAGACGGCGTGGTGTATTTTATTTTTTATCTTTATCGTACAGAGTGGTCTTTTCTGTCTCAAATTTTTATTTTTTAATTAAAAAAAAACATTTTCTTTTTATCTTAGTGTATTTTATCGTCGCAATGGTAGTGATGGAATGGAATAGGTGGTGAGCCTATTGCCATACATAATTAATAATAGGTGCACATAAAATTTATAATAATGTTAAATAACATTACTTACTAATAATAATTTAGTTATTGATAGTAATGTAATTAGCGTAATCTAAACTCATGACTTAGGTGTATGTATGTTCCACCTGGAATTGAGTCGGCGACACGGCACGGATCGGTTGTATGGTGTATATGGTTCAAGATGTAGTCACAACAGTATGGTATTTATTTCCCCATAAGCCATAATTTGCGTAAGCCATTAACTTTAGTACATCACATTTTCCACGGCCATAACTGGCGTGGCAATGGGTTATAATGGATGGGTGACGACGGAGGCTTTCTAGGTAAATGCCGTTACTTAGACCGATGGGGTGGAACTAATGCGCATTACCTGGACAGTTAGGAGGTTGATGATATTGTTATATTGTAATAGAAGGTAGTCTGGACTATAATTTCTCAAAAGAATAATTATTACTATTTATGTTATGTATATGATAGTTTTGAATGATTTGTTGATGATAATTTTTTCATTTATACATACATATTTACTAATATCTAAGAAAATCTAAATTTGAAATATTTTGCCTGTCAGCCACGGAGCGGTAGGCATAGGAGTGTCGTACAGTCCCATGTTTACGTTTACGTCCCACCATGGAGTAGTTGGTGAGTTTATTATAATACCGCAGCCACAGATCCAGACTCCGAGGCATTCCTAGAAATTTAGCTCTGTATTACAAATTTCGATTATGAAAGCTTTGTAAGTACTTGACCTAAAATGGCTTCGTTTGCTCCTAAAATAAAAATACCTGCCCCTTGTCGAACTCAGGGCTCCCATCACTTAAGTATGGTATACGATACAACTAAAAGTTAATGACTCAACCCTCCAGCTTCAATAAGAACAATGGAAAATAATGATCCTGATCAATAGAGGGCATCTTACGAACAACGCGCGTTAATTGGTTAAGAAAAATTAATTTCAGAAAGGGTTACGGGTCGAAACGACCCCCGGTGGACCGTTATACAGATCCAGGGAAAGAGTGAACTGTTACCCGCACTTTAATAATTGCACCTTGTATACAAAAATATGCAAATTAACCCTCTCTCTCTTACCCGGTGAAAATTAACTTTTTCATCATGAATTATGGCATAATGTTGTCTTGTAGATGTCTTCGGGGAGGATTTTTTGTGATTTTACGATAGCAATGTAAGGGGGTAGAAAGTACCTTGACGTAGATGGGGTTGAATTGAAAGGGTTTACGTCTTTTATCGCTCGTAACCCTGATGCAGAGGTGCTCGATTGTTAGGAAACTTTCGGTAGTGAGACCTTGCACAGTGAGGATATGCAAGTAAATTTTGGACGAAGTGTTTTCAGACCAGTGTTTAAGTACAACGAAGGTAGAACCCGCTTATCAATATCCGTAATGGAAACATCACGGTTGTGATTGAGACCTTACTGAAGTCAAATTTTGTAATCATGTACCTACAGCAGAAAATGAGAAATAGGCAAATAAATAAGTGGATGGGAAGTTTTTGTAACATTTTATTACAAGATAAATATGTTGACATAGTGTCCGGAGAGTGTGCATTTATATTGTCCATTGGCTGAACATTCTTGCGTAACAACGTTTAGAAAATTTTAGGTTTCCATATTATTTACGGATGTATTAAGAATATACAAATAAATGATACAAGACTCTAATATATTTACAGATATATTTAAATGACAAACTTTTCTGTCTCCATTTTCCACATATCGGTAAACGTCTCCACGTATCATTTGTCTAAATTAGTCAAAGTTGTCTATAGCCATTAATATCAATACAAGCAGGTTCGCACGGGCTGACTCACCCATTGTTTCGGTCAATAAATCGATATAAATCTCAATACGACACAACATGAGACACACGAGTACATCGGTAATGGTGTAAGTGGGCGTTGGGGTCGACTGTGCGTTCTACAGTGTTTAAATATTTATGTATATATTAATTTGAATAGATATGATTGACTTAAAATGTATTTTGAAACTTGTAGTACGGACAGTGATGCAATGACATCCTGCAGTTATACAGTAGTGTACTGAGAGTGACAGTTGTTGTGGATTAAACAGCGATATATGTACATATGTATGATTGAGACGTAACGTAAAATCACGCCCGTGATCCTCGAAGAGATACGCAGAGGTGTGATGGAGACACTTATTTAAATTATCTTAATAACTGGATGCAGCTATTGACCACAAAGTGACATACTTCAATGAATTCTTACTTATTGATATACCTGTTTTTTAGTATAAGGAATAAGTTTTAGAATATAAACACAAGATTTAAGAAAGAATTGTGACTTATCTTCTTATTTATAAGTTATATTATCTAAAAATGCCATCCATTATAGAAAGCACAGGCGGGATTGAACTTTCGCATCGCTAAATGGCCGGTAATTGTACACTCCTCGACTTAAACGGATCGCGCAACAAGATTCGTGGAATCGTTCATTCATTGCATCTTGCGATATGGGAGCGACGAACGAGTGAATGGAGTGAATGGGATTGAGTTGTTAGCACTTGCGAGCGTTCAAATTGTTTGGGAACGTTATTGACGCTTCATTGTGTGTTCGATGGCTTCATGTACCAATACATATATAGCTATGTAGTTTGTTGTGCTAAACATTATATAATTATCAATTTATTGCCAGATAACAATTTAAAATTTGAGGTCATTGGTACCGAAGGATCAAAACTAATTGGCGGTTGTATTGTGAGTTAGTCCAAATTGACCTACCGTTAACTTCAGGCATAGAAGTGCCCGACTGTCTCGTTGATCGAGTTGCAAGTGCTACTATTAGTGGAGAGGTCCAGGAATCTTTTGGTTTATTCTGACTTTGAATTTCTAGCTACTACAGCTCGGAGTCTAAATCTCTTCCTGGTACATGACAATAAACTCGCCACCTATTCCATGGTAAGACGTAAACAGTAGATACTGGTCAAACGTGGCACTGTATTATATACCTAGACCTATTTTTTGGGGATTACCGGCAGAGTTAGAAGTGTTTTATTCATAAGCAAAAGGGCTTATGGTTTTAAAGATATCAGAATAGTGATGAATGTAGAAGAAGCACGGCAGGTGCCTTTAAAAAAAATGGTCAGCACCTTTTCAATTCAGCCTTAAATTTTTTATTTCTCTCATTTTCATTTATATCGTGTTAAATATGGAAGTATGCCATTCTATTGTCGGACACCTTAACGAATTTACTAAGACACCTAGTTAGAAGTTGCGAGATAAGAGGGCTCTGTGTTTACGCTAATAGGAAAAGTCTCCAGGACTATAAAGCACGCGCTCCTGTGGGAATTAATCACATGTTTTATTCAAGTCTCCCTACTTTTGTATATAACTTTGTGGAATATAACCGTACGCCTGATTGTAGTGCAGTGTAACTTATACATACGGTAAGATCAAATAAATGACATCTTTGCCTAGCAGTGCGATTCAATGTTCCTACTGTTTTTTGTGTTCGTTTTAGTCTTAAATGTATTTGCTTGCCATCTGTATGTGTCAAAGTATTTAAGAAAATTACAGTTTTCTACTTTCTATTCCGTCTATTTTTAATTCAATATACATCCATGCATTAGACGATTAAATAATACATACATAATAAGTGTAACGAATAACATAAGAAGATAATTTTTAAAACAATAAAACAGATGTGCAAAAAAACATCTGCGCAATTAGCAAATAACTAATATTGTTTAATCGTGTTGGGAAGCTTTTTTTTATTCCTATTATTTTTGTTTAATTACTTGTATACAACTAAATTTGCAAACAAAAAAAATCACATTAATATACACATTCTCTAAATTATCATTTAGATTATACTAATGTAAGTGCTTATTATAATCCTTAATAATAATTCAAGTCTTTATGTTGTATGAACAGAAACAAATGCTGGATAACCTAAAAGTACGAAGTACCTACTAATATGCCAAACCGCGCACCCTAATCCCTTGAACGTTCCCTATTTCCCTTAAAACTCCCTGTTCCCTTACGAAACGTTAATAGGTTAGTTATTAATTAAAACGGGATTGTTAAGTTGTTCTGATATGTTTACGGGTCAGAAGTCCCATTGATGAGATAGTTGATAGTAGAGTCTATATCTATGTAGAGACGGAAAGTTGTATCGTAATGTGTTTCGGCTTAAAATTTTGATATTAACAGGGATTTGCTAAAAGCTTTAATTTGTTGTATCCAATACTTAGGAGGAATTATATAGTTACTATTTATTTTGTGTTAACTGGTATTTATTTATATATTTATTTATTTAGTATCAATATTAGTGTTTAGTTAGTATTTAATTACCAAGAGCATTCATTTGGTAAGATGGAATTATTGTTATTATACTATCACGATGGCTCGTCTATGGGGTGGGCAGAGAACACAGAGTGCCAAATGTCGCTATTCTTATAGACCTAACGTGTTTTTTTTACTTCTAACTCCCCGACCAGCTACTATATTCAGATACGAGGCTTGGTGCACCTCGACACTTACATCTATCAACATTTGCATTATAGAATTATCTATTCTGTTATTATTTGCTCTGCGCTTCTTTGTACATGTCCGAATCATCGAAGCATTATTATAAAATCCAATGTTGTCAATTATATTTTACAATGGGTTTTTAAATATGTTACATTAAGACCTTATATCCTGGTTATGTTAAGAGTGCGGAGTGCTTATTTTCGTCAATATTAATATATTATACTCATTTTCAAGATTAAACATTTTGCTATGACACTATAGTGGTTCCAGGGACGACCGCTAAGCAACGGGGATTGCGCTTTGTCCGCGGGTCTGTCAAAGTGTTATAGGGCATAGGAGTGATGGTATGCTATGACAATAAAGAAAAGCATCTTCAAGTTACCTAAGGAGTGTAAAGGTTTGTAATACGGACGTGGGATGTGTGAAACTTGTAGACCATGACTTGAATCCTTTCGTGTTTTATGCCTAATAGTGGAAGAATTAAAAAGGTTAATAATAACTATAAAAATATTAAAAAAAAATTAAACTAACATCAAAAGCAGATCGTTACATATGTAAATAATTTATAGAAAAGTGGGAAGTAATTTTAGAATCTTTTAATATAATGTAGCATATAGTTCTTATTTACGCCTTACACCTACATAATTCTTAATTCTAAAGATTTTGGATTTCGAATCTTTCTTGATATGTTATCTTTTTAAAGGGAATTCAAATTGAAGGGTTTAATTTTTATTGCCAGTCGTTAATAACGGACCCAAAGTTTTATTTACTATAAGGGCGTATTCACATTGGGCATACAAATAGGGCCTGATTATGAAAATTTGTGTTTAAATCAACTTTAAATACATTGATTATGCACTACTTCGTCCTTTTTATCTGTCGGTTTAGTAGATAATAAACCTGCTTGCGGTGTCGGGTATCATGTGTTCGATTCCTATCCGGGACAAATATTTGTGCAATCAGCATTAGTATTTTTTCTGAGACCGAGCATAAAAAATCTTAATAGGTAGCTTTTCAAAGTAAATTACTAATCAAACAAATTTAAATACTTTTATAACACAAACTTAAATGAAGATCAAAGTGTATACGGTAACTGTGTTTGCTAAGAACGTCTGACATTTTGGTTCGAGTTAAAGTCCACAGACACATCGATATAGATATGTTTAGATAGATAACATGATAGAGACATAATTAATCGCCCAGTGCGAAGGTGGCCTAAATGGTTCGCAAACACGCCGCCGGGCGGTCCGCCTGTCCGAGTGGCGAGCCTTTGACAGATACTAGATAAACACCAACATCATTACCAGGATTAATTGCTACACCCTCCCCATTGGATCAAGAAGGCTTTGATCGAAAATAATATTTTTTTTTCTCGATTCGTCAAACCATTCAAATGGTTTTGCCCGATCGAAGTGGGCGATTATTGACGATGTTGGGAATTAAATAAATTAAGTAATATTTATTCTAAATTATTATAGTATGAATGATTTGTAGTAAAATATATCGTTTGTGTTAGGTTTTCGATATAATGCTCGAAGTTGTCTTAAGTAAAAGGCATCTATGTAAGGACGTATTTAAGGATGTATTTAGGTAAAGAGATATGTGGTACATACATAAATATCTTCACGCCAGGTGCCTAACGCGGTAGGCAGAGCGCACGGGGAGCTAAGTATCTCGATCCTTGCCGACCTGCCGCGCTGCTTCCACATTTATTCGTCTCTTCCAACGTGCACGTCGGTTTCTGAATTGAAGACTTGTTCCTGCGTGCCTTACTTACTTGTGTCCCGTCAAAATATGTCCTCCATAACTCATTGGCACGTTTTAGACTAATTTGGCGCAGTGTCATCGTATATCACAATGTGCGACGCGGAATAACGACCTGCGGGAACGTACGTCGTGGAAATATTGGGGTAGGAAAAAGGGTTGCAACTCGGAAAAATATCAACACTGAGCTGCGTAACTTTTATTAGTATAAAGGGTTTTTGGGCTAATTTTTCTATTAAGTATGTAATACGTTCATGGAAAAATTTAAACCGATTTTATCTGATTTATTATTATTTTTATTATTTTTAGGTTCTTAATCTTTACTGTAGCATAAAATTTTAATAATAAGTTCTAGTTGTCTATAATTATGTTTTTTGAAAAATATATCGATTATATTAAATGAAACGTTAATCTTGAAAATATTCAAATTTTTTTAAATACTCATTTTTAAATTAGGCTAATAAAAGGTGATAACGTATTGTAGGAAAAATTTCATTAACCAAGTCTAATAATTACGTGATTGTAATCGATACTGAAGTGTTTTTCTAATTTTACAACTACACAAAACTATTAAAAGATATTTAAAAGATCGAACGTACCAGCTGCAAGACATTTTCGTCCAACAACCGAACGTATGCGGGCTAAGAAGACGCCCGGTATAAGTAACTGCCCCCAAGAGTAGCATCCCTGCATGCATAATGCCATCCCCATTCACCATTCCCCGTAAGCCAAATCGTTCGCGAATTCATACGATTGTTTCCACTTTCACATATAAATTATATGACCTGCTGCGATGCGGCATGAATAAATGTATGAGAGGCAAATTGATATTACGAAGGCTCTATGTTAGAGTTTCTGCTTTTACGCCATTTTTTTTTCGCGGCGCTAAATTGGTTTTTTATGCCGCCCGCGCGGTAAATTGTGACGGAAATGTGTAAATTACGGTAATGAATAGGGTTGGTATCGGTTACAGTGAATAATGTTCTGGTGGCGGTCGTTTTAATTTTTTGACGCCTGATGGACGTTGTTGCCATGCCTTCGAGTCGGCATAATCCTTTTTTATTTAGCCAGGCAGGCAGACGGGCCCCTGATGGTATGTGGGTACCATGGCTTATCGACATTTGTAATATCTCAAGAGTAGCCATTGCTTTGCCGGCTTTGAAAAAGATCAATTTTTCTTGATAAACCTTGTTATATTCATTGCAATATCCATTTAAACTTTTCTTGTGTATCTATACATGTGATTATATGCATAACGCTAATTCAAGTATGCTTTTCGGGATAGCCCGATAAGTTTTACAACTATTGGAGGTCTTTCTTCATGAGCTTCCCCCCATTGCAGGAAAGTTGCACTGGAGACTGACATTAAACTAGTGTGGTAGACTAAAGCACTGAGCTTAAAAACACACCCGTGTTTGATAAACAAGACATAAACGTGCCGACGAACAACATCAATTAAGTACAAAAATGTTTTGATTAGCAATACTTTAAAATTATAATTAACATATTAATTATTGAACGTCAAATGTTTTTTACATTTGTTTCAAAAATAAAATCACCGTTAGTTTCAACCAAGACTTTTGAATTTCGAACGTGATTTATCGCACTTCAGCCGATTGGTTCTCGCTTCGGGACTCCATATATTTCTTCACTCTGTACCTACGTATGGTCTCCGGAGGTCAGCTAATTCGGCCAAAGCGGCATAAATAAAGGCCGAATCGCCACAATGACCGCAAAACCGATAGTTTAAGAATATTCGGCCGAATAAATTAAACAGTGCCTGCTACCGCGCAGATTTCCCTAATGGTTGACCGTGTGGCGTAGAGCTGCTTAACAGTCATGATCCGTATATTATAATATGTACTCGTATATTATTTTTACACTACTATAATATGTTGTTTTTTTAGCATTGATTATGCTGGGGGCCCATAGCGCTACACTTGCATTTACCGTGAAGCAATTATTTTTAAAACATTTGTGTTTCAGTGTCAAGGTTGTGGTAAGTCTAAAAGTAGCTATAGAAAAGCCACCCTTTCAGTTCTTATGAGTAACAATCCACCTATGACCACTTAGTTGACAGTAAACGCCATATTCGCAAAGTCCTGTTCGAGGTCGATTGCAAATTTCCATCGGAGATACAGACCAATATTGAAACAAAATGTAAATTTTCGAAAACAAAAGATTAAGTAGATTAACTGTTTAACCTTAATAAAATATCAAAAAAAGTAATGGTTGTCATCCCATCGAGCTGGAGAGTGTCCTACGCAACATATATGAACATAATGTGATATAATTATCAATTGATATTGGTTACTAATTAATGCCCTGAAACTGTATTTATTTGTATTAATTAACTTCTCGTCTAAATTAAGCAGTTCCTAACAACTTTGTTCTTTAAATTCGGTACTGGTACTGGTACCTCTGGAAACTCTAAATTTGGTGCCGTATTTCGTAATCTTTATTGTATTAACTTTTCTTCTAATTTAAGCAGTAGCCAACAAAGTACTACTACAATTTGGTATCGGTTCTGATATCTCCGGCACCTCTAAATTCGGTATTACGAGTATCAAAACCGGTGAATCAGCGTACACACGTAAGACAAGACGCATGGCCGGCACAAACTAGCCGCTGCTCCAGGGACGTGCTACTATCTGACAACTGAGCGTTTATATGGAAATGGACTTTGTATACGTCGGGAGGTCATACGGGAGGGCGGGGGATATACTGGGAAGAGGCACATTTTGAACTGAAGAGGAGTATAGAGTAAATTTTGGAAAAGACAAAATGTTGAATCTTTTTCGTGAACTGAGCAAAATCCATTTCATGAATGTGAATTATTTTATTTTTCCTATTAGAGTTATTGGTAGTATTAATTATTATTGAATATAAATGAGAATGAAATTTGAACGAGACCATGAAAGTACCGGCGTATCGATCAGTGTTTCGTTTGGGACGTTTACAATGTAATACATTCTGTATTCTTCCTTCACATTAGAACATATCACTTCTATTATATCAGATAAGGAACAAACTATTTGCGTTGACATCGCGGGTTATTGACACCTTCTCGAAAATTCCCCCTAAATTTTTCAACACCAAGTCTACTATCAATCCCGGATGTTGGGTTAAACTAACTGGCGTTTCAGAAACTTAGTTTTACAGAAGAAATAAGTCAGTTTCGGATATCAGCGATAAAGATTACTTTGAAAGTGTAATAAAATAAAATGTTACGGACATAGGGTGTTTTTACTTTACTTTACTTAATCCCTTCACATTACTACTGGCACATACTTTGGTAAATACGTATATTGGTAAATGCCTATGTAGATACCAAAGTACCGACTACATTAATTCCTTCACAGTAGGTACTATTGGTCCATTAGTACTTTCCTATTAGTACCTTTGAAAATATATTGGTATCTGTGTGTGTACCAGTAATAACAATAATAATAATAATCGACCCATTTGTCATTCCACTGTTGGAATATGGGTCTCCTCTCATATTGAGAGGGTCAAGGC